>PVIY010040579.1:5331-22368 GCA_004026745.1 Myrmecophaga tridactyla
GGCTGGTGAGCCTCTCCTGTGGAGTTCATCCAGACCCTCCATTGGAGTCGTCAGCTTCGCAGTCTGCCCTGTGGATTTTGGACTCTGTGTTCCTGTGGTCACGTGAGACATTTTTATAAATTTTATATTTGCAAGTGTTCCCTGCTGATTCTGTTTCTCTAGAGAACCCTAACTATTTGTAATATCCATAAGGAAAGAACACTTAGCAGTTCTACTATAGAAGTTCTGCTATACGAAAAGTTTCCTGAAGTTAGGACATGAATATATATATCGTATATCCCTCGATTTTTCACACCATGCAATCAGGATTAGCTAATGCACTTTCTTACACTTACATCATGAAAGAATAGCTGTGAAAATAAATTCAAAAGGAAGATCAATGCAAGCATTTTAAAATTTATATTCCCTCACGATGAGTTCAGAATCCAGTCATTCTCTGTATTTCCAGATGCTTAACTTTACATCTTATATTCATTTTTCTAACACCTCTCAAATTTTTATTTCTTACAAGAGATTTTAGTGCATTTTTCTTTAAACAAAATATCACTTTAGATAGATCTTGGAAGAATTCTTATATGAATTATACAATTATTAAGTACAAATGGATTTACATATAGACAATGTATCCATTCAATCCCCACAATACCCGATAAGTACCATAAATGAAAGAACTAAATTATCCATAGTCACACTAAAATATTAATCACAGTTATTTTGGGGGTATCATATGTTACCACACTTATTCCTCACTCTTTCTTTATCAGTAAGGAAAGAGTCTCAGGATCCGTAAACAAACCTGACCAAGTCCTCCGCTAGGAGTAGAGATAGAATTCAAACTCAGGTCTGTCTGACTCAAAGGCCAGACTAATTCAGAATGTCCACAAGATTATAAACTGTTTTTAATCAGTTTCTTTAGAAATGCAAATAATTTCCTCTAGAAACAACACATAGGGCTTACCATGAATATTGGAGTAAATGTTGAGTGATAAACAAATAGAGTGTACTTGTTTTCTATTGCTGCTATAACAAATTACCACAAACATAATGCCTTAAAACCAACACAATTTTTATTTTTTCTTATATGAAATGTAATTAGATTCATTCTATTTTTCCTGTAGGAATTAAAGCACATGTCTCATTTGGCTAAAATCAAGGTATTAGCAGGGCTGCATTCCTTTTTGTAGGCTCTAGGGAGGAACCCATTTCCTTGTCCTTTTCAGCTTCTGGATGCTGCCTACATCCCTTGGCTCTTGGCCTCTTCCTCCATTGTGAAGAACATCCTCGTAGCTTTCTTTGACCATGCCTCCATTCTAACGTCTCCCTCTGCCCACAGTGGAGAAAGGTGTGCTGCTTCTCAGAACTCATATGATTAGAGTGGGCTTGTCAAGTTACTCAGGATAATCTCCCCATCTCAAGGTTCTTAACTTAATCACATCTGTCAAGTCCCTTTTTGCCATGTAATATATTCAAAGGTTCTGGAGACTGGGATGTGGGAATCACTGAGGGGATGAATATTCTGCCTAGTGTGTGAATGACTGATAGCCCAATTTCTCTGCCAGAAGTTTCTTAATAGTGGAGAGATGATGGTAACATACATGAATCTCTAATTAGCAGCCTAATATAGTAAAATTAGCCTAATTATGTAAAAAAAAAACAACACAACAAAATAAAATTTAAAAAATAACAAAGTCTAATAAAGTAAGACTTCAGCCAGTGGGAGAGAAGGAAGAATTCTGGACCATTGGGTTACTATATCTTAGTTCATAGTACAAGGTTCATTTGAAAAACAGCTGAACTTAAACATCTGAGGCATGGAAATATTTTCTTTTGCTGGGAAATGGAATAGGTAGTAGGCGAAGGGGTGGTTAAAATGGGCAGAATAGTTGAGAAAAGGCTAAGCAGAAAAAGCAGACACTTCCAAGAAATAATCATATAAATAACATTATTTTTGAGAAATTAGTGTGAGCTCATACTATGTACGCAGAGCAATTACTAAGATTAGAAGTTTATATTTATTATTTTATTTAATATTATGACAAGTTTGTAAAGCAAGTGTTATTATCACAATTTTACATATAAGCTAAATGAAGCTAGGGAAGTTAAATAATTTTGCCAAGATCATAGTGCAAGTAAGTGGTCAAGTTAAGCTCTAATCCTAAATTAAACCTGCTTTAATAGGTCCCTATTAGAGAAGTCCCTGCTGTTAGTGATTATTTTTATACTATGGGTGGATATTCAGCTCTAAAGTAAGAAACCAGCAAAGGTCAAAATTATATGGGGTATGCTCTAATTGTGAACATAATCACTGATAAACAGGGGAATTGTCAGTACCCCAAGAGAACTCTGCCCACTTGCAGCGGAACCCATCTGCCAGACTCATTTAATTTCTGGACTTCAACCTGTAAAGACAGGACTAAATAAAAGAAGATATGGAAACTGAAAATTAGGTAAATAACAAAAGCAGAAAATGCAGGCAATTAGATGGAGAATTTTACTACCAGAAGAGAGGAAAGGCTGGTAGGACTAGGTGTCTGCTACACAGCAAAAGTCTAGTTTTAGAACCAGACCCCATATCCGAATGAAGTCAGACCAGCTGCACAAGTGATGATGCTGATTTTGAAAATGGTGATAAAGCTCTTTAATCTAGTCCATCTAAGTTTTAGCTTGGTGCTGGAGACTGATATTAAGCCTAGTCTGCAGAAAGCCAAATATTTCCAGCTCTCCAATCACGAAACAGAGGAGAGACAGAAAAGTTGAGACTCAAGCAAAACAGAAAAGAGGTCTACCCCAGAGATGAGTAAGAACTTGCCACAGAGCTCAGCTCTCCAGAATTGTATTTTCTTTCAAAGAACTTCCTTTCTTTTTGCTCCAAAACTACACATTGTTAAAAAAAAATCTTTAATTACATTTTTGCCTTTTTTTTCCATGGAAGTTTCTCATTTCAGTATCCCTGAGAGTTGACAAAGCAGGGACTGTCATTTTTAGGTGCAGGTTATTCATAAGCTGGATTCACGTGGAAATGTACACAAGCTGAAGTAATCCAAAAGAGAAGAGAAATAAGACTGAAATGCTGATTGATATGTCCACATTATAAATAAAAAGAAGTTTCACTGAAGACAGAATTCATACCAAGATAGATATTTTTAAGGAAGATGAGCTTGTCACAAGCTTCTGTTTCATCTACCAGGCAGTGAACAACTTGGATTTGTCAAGACAGTTATACATCCATACTTGGTTATTCTGAAATCCTGCTACCATCCAGATGTCAGATCCTACTAGCTCACCCATTTCAAAAGAGACACCACAAACAGTCTCGAGTTGTCAGCACAATTTTAAACGATATCATTTGGACATCTCCCTGTTGGCCTTTACAAACCTTTTGTTCACTATGGGACTAGGCCTGGATAAAGATTTTAAATCACTTCACATTTTAACAGGACTTTTGATAGTCACTTTTACCTTTTCTCTAAGAGATCGGCACCATATCTTAGCTCCTTCTCAGACTAGGAGAGACAGGGAATTTCAGGTCTTGCTCTAGATGTATGACTATAAACTAAGTGGATTTTCTCTGTGAAATGCATCCATTCTGTTGAGCCTCATTCTCACTATCAGGCACCTTATTCCCTCAGTCTCTCCAGGACTCTTCCTTATTGCCCCTCTAAGTGTAGCACTGTCTGCTACAGACTTCCCTGACCCACCTCCCTTCAGACCCAGCAGAATCCATTTTCTAAATGTTCTAGCTTTAGGTACTGGTTGTCCGCTATGATAAAATACCTGAGACAAAGAGCTATTAACCATTGGTGCTAAGGGATTATCTATTTACATGTTTCACTAGTGTTTCTTTATATAGCCAAGTAAATATTTATTCATTTTTAAATTACACCTATTGAACAATTATCATGGACCATGTGCTGTGCTAACATTTATACATGTTTTCTTGTTTTGGATCCTCAACACCTTTACATTGGCACCAGGGCTGCATATGGCCAATCCTTTTTTTAATGGATATCTCCTGAAGACAGGATGAAGAAAACAACTGCCCATATATGATGCCCAGATGCTATCATTAAAAGATATAATATATTAAAACAGAGACATGCTATATAGTCTGATAATAAATTAAAAATACAAAAAATGTTTGCCAAGTCCTTGACTGAAGACCCTGGGGAACTACAGCTCCTAGCCTTGGTCAGGTAGTAGTACTCTTTCCTTAGAACAAGGAGTGAATAATGGTGAATTTTCATGCAACCTGGCAAGGCCATAATGAAAGGTATTTTGTTCAACGGGCACTTTATTGACTTCAGATGATAACATGAAGCTAGCTATCTGCCCTGTCATTGAGGAAGATTCTGGTTAAGTTACATGCCAAAGTCAAAGTTGAATCAAAGCTAGGCTCAATTACAGATTATCTTTCTATAGTTAGCCTCCTTTCCATGACTACAATGTGCACATCATGGGAGACTCATAGAGAAGCAGCCTTTTCTTAGAGATAGTAGGTCCAGTAAAAAACACTGGCTTTTAAAATAAGGAAGAAAGTAGGAGTGTGCAAATTAAATTAAAATAAGTTGTTAAAGGTTAAACAGTTTCTTCTGGTAGTGTTATAAGCAAATGACATAGTCATTCTCTGGTTCTACAATATTTAGATATTTTATTTCAGTCACATAGTGGGAGCTGAGAACAAATGTGGGTAAACCAGACACCAAATACCTTCACAGAACATAGCTAAAACCTATTCCCTTAAACCTTCAGAGTTGAATCATATGTAGTGTCTGGACCACAAATGTGAAGAATGCCAAATAGCTGTGGCATTGCCATGGTTTGGTGTTAAGACACACACACACACAGACACACACACACACATGCACTGCCTCTCCCTCTCACTCTCTCTCTCTCACATGTGCACACACACACACACAGGAAAACATTCTCATTCTGAAAGTAAGTTATCATCATTTTTGTATTAGTTTTCTATTGCTGCATAATACTCAATTTCCTAAATGTGGCGCTCTTACCAACAGAAAAATAGTGGTAATTCATTGCCCTGACCATCAATGAAATAATACTAACATCTCTCAAAAAGTAATGGGCCACAACTCTGCAAGTGAAACCACTGCCCTCCCCACTCCATGGCACATAACATCCAGGGACGAAAGTCTCCCTGGTGGCGTGGGAGATGACCCCCAGGGATGAGTCTGGCCCTTGTGCCGTGTGATCAACAGCGTCATCTTGACCAAAAGGGGGAAAAGAAGTGCAACAAATAAGGTATTAGTGGCTAAGAGAGTTCGAATAGAGTTGACAAGCTACTCTGAAGGTTGCTCTTATGCAAACTTCATTTAGACATTGCTACCTATCATAACTTGCCAAACGCCAACCAAAACCATTCCAGCTAATCCTAAAGATTCTACAAAGGTCCCATGCATGAGGGTAACTTTCCAGAAACCTACAACCTCCAGATGGGTCCTAGAACAGATAAGTCCTGAAATGCAGAGGGGCCAGCCTTCCCAGGACATCAGCTAGTTCCATCTTCCTACCCCTTATTATTGACAGCTCTTCCAACATGAAAAAATTAGAATGGGAATAGCCCAAACACCTCTGAAGAGTAGGAAAAAGATCAAAGGTGATGGTGGAGTTATACAGAGAAGGTAGGGTTTAACAGATGAGTATGATTGCTGAATCATTATACTGATATTTCTTTTAGTCTCCGGTATCTCAGAGCAACTAGAAGTAAAAACCTAAAGTTGTGGAATTGCAACCCATCCCAAACTCTGAAATCTATTCTACAGCTAACTATTGTGCTGTGCTTTGAAATTTATTGCTTTTTTGTATATATATATATGTTCTTTTTCACAAAAAAAGTTATGATAAAAAATATATATATATTTATTCTAGCCTCCAATGTTCTGGAGAAGCTAAAAGGAAAAAATCTGAGATAATGGTATGGTAAGCTATGACAAACTCTGGGACCTGTCTTGTAACTACTTGTTGAAGAGTGCATTGAAAACTATTGCTTTTTTCTTTCTTTGCTTTGTATATATGTTATACCATAAAAAAGTAAAAAAATAAATAAATAAAGAGCCAACACAGCAGCCAAAGCTGCTACCCAATCATCTGAGTCCATTCTAAGCATCATTCCTGTACCCCTTAACTTGGCATATGCACCCTCTTATTCCCCAGTTGAGCAAAAACAAGCTGCCCAACTAATATTCACTCTTAGACCTGAAAAACGGCCATTTCCTCCCCTTCTCCTCATCTCTCTTGATTAATGCGTCTCCTAGGGCTGCATCACTTCTATCCTCCTCTTGCTATCCATCAGTCCTTACATTTTTAAACTTCTTACCAAGTTCATTTCTTCCAGACTAGAAACCTTTCACACTAAACCAATGCTGATTGTGAAGATTTTCAGGTGTTCCAGCTGACCCTCCAGACTCATCTCCTTTCAATGTAAATGAGATAGGCAGAAAGTTCCATGCCCCATCAGGCAGGGCCTACACCCTCTGGCAAGCAGGAAGCAGCTACAGAAAACAGACCCTCAGCCCTCAGTATCCCTTAAGAATAAGGGGCTAGAACTTTGAGGGGGAAGTTGAGGCAGGCTAGAACAGGGACCTGAGAGGGGAGAGATGCTCTTGAACAAAGACAGTTAATCATGGTCAAGAAGGTTTCTGTTCCCACAGACATCCTGCCTGGGGTCTACCCATTTATGGGAAACACCCAGCAGCAGCCGACCCATCTGAAGCCAAACATCTCCTACCTGAGTCATCCATGGAGAAGGGTGGAGCCAAGCAATCCACCAAAATGTACTATCTACCACCAGGAGAGAAGGGAAGGGAAGAAAAAGCCCCAAACAAGGAAGAGGGAAGGGGAATAAGTAAAGCTCATCTATAAAAGCAAATGGCCCCATATCACCTATTATCTCTCATCCTTCATACTTCTTTTCTTGTGAGTGTGCCCACATGTCTTCTTAGGTGTAATTAATCATGTGACATATTGTGGAGCCTTAACAAATATTGTTGAAGGAATCAATGAACCCTCCCTTTGGTCTATCTATACATAGTTATTTGAAGCTTTAAAATATTGTCATGCTATTTTATATTTTGGTATTCACATTTAGTGTTCTCTCTATCTAAAATACATTTTTTCCTACTTCTCTATTTAACTTCCATTCATCCTAAAAGACTCATTTCAAATATTACTCTCCCCTGAACTTAGCCCAAAGAAAAGAAATTATTGTTTTCTATGGTCTTATAATTAGCTGCACCAACCTCTTTTAATATTTTCATTGTATTTTGAAGTATATTTTGTAATTTTCGTCTGGCTCTCCCATTAGAGGTGAAGTCCTCACAAGCAGGTAGATGACAGGTGTGTCTATCATATCCCTAGAACTCCGCACGATGCCTGGCCACTTTTACCATATTATTAATTATTAGTAGAAACTAATAGTCATTGTGTGCTTTCCATTTGCCTTAGGATCAGTTCTCCATTCACTTCTCACAACAGTAAATCTTTTGGTTTAAGAATAAAAACAAAAACAAAAAAAAGGTGAACCACAGAAAACTTAACAAAACTATCCAAAATCACACTACTCCTTATTTGTTGTATGAATTCAGTTATTAACTTTTAAAAAGAGCTACATTTCCCCTTTTCTTAGATTCTCTATTTGGAACATATCAGGAAGGGTCTATCTATGCTCCTAACATTATATAATTCTCTACCATATTTTAAAGCGTTCTTGATGATTCCAAATGTTGAGTAGCCTCAAAGGGGTTAAATTTTATGAGCAAAGAACATACTTGCTGCGGTTTTCCCTTCATTTGAATATTCAAACTGTATAAACAAACAAACTGTGGAAGGCACAACTCTAAGATGACTTAGTCTAATTAACACTGTTATAGGATATGTGTATACATATATATGCAGAGAAGCAAAGGGCACTTACTCTGAAAGTTGTTCACTGAAAAGACTCTAGGATGATAAAATCCTGCTCTGCAAATGCACTGGTAGGCTCCAAGCACGAATCCCCGGCCTTTTATTGGCATACACTATGAAAAAGAAAAAACAAATACAGTTGCTCACAGTCTATTTCACAGCCTAAAGGCCCACAGATAGGCAGCTTTGCAAATGGTAGCAGAATAACACACTTTTCCAGAAATAAAATCTTCTTCAAACTTTTATTTTAGATTTGTTTGTCAACAGACATTTTCTTAGAAGCTGCAAATTGAGTTTCCTTTCTAAATATATGCCATTACAGCTGCACTTGCCACGTATCTGTAACTCATTCGATTGCCATGAGGGAGTAATTACTATGCATAGTTTCTATTTGTAATGCCTCACATATCATCTAATTTCTTTAAGATATATTTCCAAAGCCAACAAGAATATTTTAGGAGTGATTTCATACTAAATGTTTATATCACAGCAAAGATCAATAGGTAAATAGGGAGGCAGATAGAAAGATCGGCTGGTGTGTGCTTATGTACATAGGTAAGTAGGTAGCTAGGTAGGCAGGTGGAGCAGGAGGGAGGGAGTAAGGTAAAGAGATAGAATTTCAGATGTGAATGTCACCTTCATGAGTGAAATATTCATCAAGTTTCATCCTCTGTTAACACTAAGCAGTGGGATAGCAAAGCAAGCAGATTTTTAATCACATTTAGAAATGAAAGAAGGCATGGATTAATGGTCCCAAGAGTGCTTTACATAAAGTCTGTTTCATAGAAAAATGTTCTACATCTAAACAAAAAGGAAAACAGTGGTCAGCTTTCCAAATATACCACAACGACAGATTAGTAGACACCTCCCAAAAGCTTACTCTTAGCTCCTACCAAGGATCTCATTTAACCCTAGCAAAATTAAGCTTAGCATACCTCATTTCTGCTATATTTAATTACATAAACACGGAATAGCTTCTATTGAGCTATAGACACTACATGTGTAAAACAGGGACCATTCAACAATCTAATCAATACCTACCTTTCTCTTTGGATGTGTTTACAGAGATCCCAATTCTTTACCTTTTTTGGCATTAAAATCTATTAGAGAAGTTTAGAATCTAGTAATTTTTAAAAATTATAAAATAGTCCTCTGATAGCACAGACCCTTGAGAGAAAATGATAAATAATTTAAATAATAATTCTGCAATCCTAGCTTAAATTAATAATAAAGATCAATATTATATATTATTAAAACACTAACAAAGTAAATCATCAAGAGCAATATCATATATTATGAAAACACTAACAAATAGTAAATTATTTATATATAAGGCAGCAAGAGCTAATGTATGTTTTAAATTCAGAGATGTAGCATGAAAATCTTTGAGAAGGAGCTTTCTGAAAGACCTTCTTTTATATTTGATGAAATATTAATACCCTTTCTATTTTATCAAGACACATTCCAAAATCACATCTTGTAACTGAAAACACGATTTTTGATCAGAGCAAAACGAAAGGACAGGTGAATACAATCAATTCAATAGAGTTGCAAGTATTTGCAAAATAACTACTGTGTGCCTAAACAATTAGTGTAGGATCTCTCAGAATTAATACAAACCATTAGAATGATCCAGTTATAAAATGTTAAATCATATTTATGCATTAAATAAATTAAAAAGAACAATTATACCACTACTTTGTAGAAGAGCTGGTACTTTGGAAAGCACATATGATTTGTGGTCAATCAAAAAATGTGGATTTGACTTCTAACTTTATTATTTACCAGCTATGTCAGTTTGGGTTGTTCTCTTGACCTCTCTGAGCATTATTCTTTTAAGTGATAAAACAACAATCATTCAGGAATATGTAGATAAAGTTTTAAAAAAGGAGAGCCAGCATGATTTCCCAATGAACTGAGTAAGCCATATGAGAAGAAGAGAAAATGAAGCATGACTCTGAGGTTTGGGGCCTGAGTAATAGTAAGAATGAAGTTGCCTTCAAATGAGCTGGGAAGGCTGCAGGTGAAGGAGCCCTGAGAGGATGGGCAGAAGCTCAGTTTCCTACATGTGAAGCTTGAGATAACTATTTGAGATTTAATTCTAGATATCCAGTAGGCATTTGATAGATAGTATGGAGTTTTAAGAGATGTCTGCATTGTACAATTTGAGAATAATTTGCATAAAGATGGTACCTAAAGTCACAAGATCAGATAAGACCAGATCATTAAGGAAATGCACATAGACATAGAAGGAAAGAGGTCCAAATGTGAGATCGGGGCACTCCAGTGCTAGAAGTTCAGACAGAAAGGAAGAACTAAAGAATACTGAGAAGAGCATCCAGTGTGGCATTATTTCATTAACTAGATCATGAGACTATGAGCATAACATGTAGAGTTCAGTGTGAGTTACGTGTATTAAAAATTTGCCTAGCACATGTATGTCCTCGTAAATGAAGTCTTAGATACTAACACTACAACAGCATATTTTAAGAATATTTTCCTTACTGGAATTTTGAAGTTGATGCTATTCAATAAAACAGCACTAATCCCTGTCAACATGGCTTAGCACTGTAAAAATACCTCAGCTGACAACCAAATCAATAGGCTGAGCACTCAATCTTGGGGTTTGTTCCTATGAAACTTATCCCCGCAAAGGATAGGTTAAGCCTACTTAAAATTAAGCCTAAGAGTCACCCACGAAAACTGTTTTTGTTGCTCAGATGTGGCTTCTCTCTCAGCTAACATGGCAAGCAAACTCACTGCCCTCCCCCTCTCTACGTGGGACATGACTCCCAGGGGTGTAAACCTCCCTGGCAACGTGGGATAGAGATCCTAGAATGAGCTGGGACTCAGCATCAAGGGATTGAGAAAGTCTTCTCGACCAAAATGGGAAAGAGAGAAATGAGACAAAATTAAGTATCAGTGGCTGAGAGATTCCAAGCAGAGTTGAGAGGTTATCCTGGAGGTTATTCTTATGCATTATATACATATCCCCTGTTTAGTTTAAGGTGTGTTAGAGAGAATAGAGGGAAGAACCTGAAACTGTAGAGCTGTGTTCCAGCAGCCATGTTTCTTGAAGATGAATGTATAATGACATAGCTTTCGCAATGTGACTGTGTGAATTTGAAAACCTTGTGTCTGATGCTCCTTTTATTTACAATATGGATAGATGAGTAAAATTATGGATTAAAAATAAATAAATAATAAGAGGAACAAATGCTAAAATTAAAGAATATATATATTGGATAGATGGAAATACTAGTGGTCAATGAGAGGGAGGGGTAAGGGGTATGGTATGTATGAGTTTTTCTTTTTATTCCTCTTTTGGGAGTGATGCAAATGTTCTAAAAAATGATCATGGTGATGAATATGCAACTATGTGATAATATTGTGAGCCATTGATTGTACCCCATGTATGGAATGTTTGCATGTTAAGAATGTATGTGCTTATACGTTGTATCAATAAAAATTTAAAATGAGAATTTTAAATGTTAAGGGCAAATTTGAAAGTTTATTGGAATAAGAATATCTCTTTGCTTTAAGGTAAGCCTACAGCTGAGAGAAAAATGAAAGTTTAAGTAAAATAAATATATATTTAGCTGATTAGATAAGTATCCTCAAATATAAAGCCCCTTTAACTTCAAAATATAAAATCCATCCTAACTTCCTTACAGATAACACAGCAATATGAAATATTGTCTCAAAATCTTTGTTCTGTGCTGAACTTAGTATACCAAACGAAGAAAAAACTTTCAGTCAGTTAAATTCAATAATAGTGTATCATCCTCCTCCACTCACTCTACCCCTAAAACTGCAGAGTCAGCATGGAACCTAAGCTATTATTTACATACACTTGCCCTGGAGTACATAAATGGTGTCAGGTTATCTTTCCAATAATAATCATAAATTGACACCGAACCTTTGGCTCCATTCACCACTATGACTGATTCCCTAGCTATCTCACCTTTCCCATGTCCCAAGTAAAATTATAACTTCTCAAGATTATATATTTAATTTAGATTAGAAAATCTAGTTCCAAAAAATACCCATAAGAATGGTAACTACTCAAACAATGTTTGCCTTATGTGAGCTAGGGAGCACTTTTTACCTACTTCTCACCCTGTCTCCCCTTAGAGATCTACAATATCAGTGCGGATTCTTGCTTAAATCAAGAGAAAATCTTCAAACTTTTTCACTAATTTGGCATTTGAGATATTCATTTCAGATATTAAAGTATAAATCTTCTTACTTTATCCTCACAGAAGTCAAGGTGGGAAGAAGTAGAAAAAGCAGCACTTCTTACTCTGAGTATAGCTGTTCCTTGAGTAGCCTTTGATGCCCCCTTGAACTTACTAAAATAAGAGGTGCCATACCCTGGAGTGAGGTAGCTGCCCACAAGAATGGACACTCTCTCTGATGAACCATACCGCAGCGACATGCCCAAGTCTTAACCCATGCTCCTGTAGCTGTAAACTCCTTTGTAAAGAGAATCTTTAAAGATCCTAGTAAGATGGGGCCAGATGGAGACCAATATGATCAGAGTCCTCATAAGCAGAGGAACTATGGACACAGGAGTAAGTGGAGAGGAGACAGCCATGTGACAGACATGGAGACTGGGATATGGACGGTCAACCAGCCACCATCAGGACGCTCCAGGCTTAGGAAACAGCAGGGCCCTCCAACACCTTTATTTTGGACTTCTATCCTCCATCACTGTGGGAGAATAAACCTCTGTGGTTTAAGCCAACCAGTCTGTGATATTTGTTACAGTGGTCCTGGCACTAAGGCTCCAAGGCAAGAGCAGAGACTTACTAAGGGGAGTTACTGAGAAGCCACAAGAATTAAAACAGATCCAGATGGGAAGAGATGGTGCTCAAGAGTTTAGAGCGAAACGACCTTTCTTCCCCATTGATGTATATGTAAACACCACAGGCCATACTGCAATACACAGTTGGCATGATGTATCATAGATGGCCAACCCCTGATAAAGATTATTTGTAGAGCAAAAACTAGGCAGCTTGACAGTCATTTTGTATGGAGGTACTATTGAACAGAGGAATGGCCAAAATACAGGCTAAAAGTAGGTATGTACCGTGCAAGCCTGGTTTGGTGTTTAACGGAAACTACACTTGTGCCCAAGAGTCATATTTATATACAATTCTGAAGAAAAACTAATTTGGGACTCAGAAGAAGAGGCAAAAATTAGAAAACAATAAAATTTATATAATTCAAAATCCTCTAGAAATGGACCTTTAAAGGTTTCTTTCCCCCTCTCCTTCTCTGTCCCTCCTTCCCTCCTTCTTCTTCCCCTCTCCCCCTAACCCCCTACTTTGGAATCTTTCTAAAATGTGAAACACTTTCTGGCTTCTCTGAACTGAACACCATGAACAGAATTTAACATTCTTTCATGAGTCAGAACCATTATTTGAACAGCAGGTATTGAACTGTGCTGAAATACACCAACGCCCTCTGGAGCTACTGAAGTTTTATGGCTATTTTCTCATATACTAAATAGCCCCAGACTGGTGGACTTTTGACTTCTTACGTTCAGTTTATATTTGTTTTCTGTTTTCTTCTTTGTTCTGAGCTACTGGCAGTTATATTTTAATCTTAAAAAAGGACTCAACTCTGGAAGTTTCTTTTCCCTTCTAAATTATGGTTATCACTGTCTGTATACCTGGAAACTAGATCACCATGCATCTAAAGTAAGATTATATGAGACAATTGATAAAGTAAGAGTAAATAAGTGTTTACTATATCCCAAGCACTCTTTTAAGTGATGCACAAGTACTAATTCATGTAGTCTTATATGAGTCCTATTATTGTCTCCAATTTACATGAGAAAATTGAGGACTAGCAGGCAGAAGTAACTTGCCCAAAGCCATGCCAACAGTAACTGCCAGAGCCAGGATTCAACCTCAGGGGCCTGGCTCCAAAGGGAGGAACAGCAACTCTAAAAAGCATGGGCAGGGAGTACTAGTTCATAAATGAGGAACAGATGCCAGTGCTTGGTTACTGTGGAATCTATTTTAGGTGTTCAGAGACCTTTATTTCCCATACTTCTTAGGTTCTGGCAGTATTCCAGATGCATCAGTTTGCTGGACTATTGAGCTTCAAATAAGTTAAGGTTATTAGGAAAAGAATACATATATGAGATGTATTTTAGGCAATGTAATTAATTCCTACATCTATTACAAATTGGAAAAATAAGCCTCTGCCTTTCGAAGGCAGAGTTCCTCAACTCAGACCTTAAAAGAAAAAATTTCATTTCAGGGCATACAAATGGAGTATCTCTTTTCTCTTTGGGTCTTCTGGGAACAAAAGTCTCCCTCTGACTAAGCAGTCATGAGGGCTGGTTCACAAACACCGAGTCCTAAACTCAACTGGGAAAGCCACCAATGGAGACAACCAGTTTCCATGACAATCCAGCCTGTCACTCCTTCTTTCTCTCCTTGGTGGCAAGTATCAGACACAGCTCTGCTCTGCTTTGCCAGAAGGCTTCTCTAATTCCAAAAAGAGTTTACTGCTGTATTGAATGCACTGAGCCTCTCTCAAAAAGCAGATGGTAACACCACAGAGGCATAAGGAAAGATGAAAGGCTTGACACTGGCAAGACGAAACAGCCGCTGGGACATCTAGATTATTTCAGAAGACAGCAGCTTTTATTTTTCTTTTACTCCTTTCTATGTACCTTATGAAGAAATATTGTACAATGTTGAAACTGCTAATTTGGAAGTGAGTTTTTTGGAACTCTGTACTAAACCAGTTATAGTAATAACCAGTGGCTTCTTCCCTGCAACTATTTGCAAGTTTATTAAAGCAAAAGGAAAACACTCTATAAGGAGGAAATAGAGAAGGCCTCCAGGCAATGACAGGGTACACATCACCACATATTTCATCAAACAATCTTCCAGGAAAACAATGACTCATGAATAAAAAATAATGCAGCACTTCACCAGGGAGAAAGAGAACTACATTTTGTCTCTATTATTAAGCAGCTGCCAGAATCGGGTTTGAAATGCATGATGGACTGGAGGTGGGCAGGGGATTGTTTTCCTTTATGGCACACTTAAAATTTAAACAAAAACTGTTTTCTATTATTAATTTTTGAAATGCTCTTGTTATATTAAAGATAGCAATGCAGCATCTGGCACAGACTCATGACAAGTCTACAAATCTCACACTGACACACAGCAAGATGCTTTGTGGGGGTTGAAGCTGACTCAGGAAAATGTTAGGATTACATCTCTCTGAGTGAGCAAACCCCATTTTTCTTGACCCTTCCACAGAAATTATCCCAAAGGCTTGATAAGCATAAATTATTAATGTGCTCAACACTTTGTTAAAAAGAAGGCACTGCCCTCCACTAACCTACAAACTTCCTCTGACGTATCTAGGCTCCACCTTGAAACCCTGTGCTCCTGGACAGTTCACAGGCACTGCGGACTCCTTTTTCACGCCTCACTTAATTTAGTACTTGCTCTCTATGGTGGTTTAAAGCTGTATGTACCCCAAAAGAACATATTCTTAAATTTGCTCCATTCCTATGGATGTGAACCCATTTTAAGTAGGAACTTTTGGTGATGCTACTTCAGTTAAGATGTGTAGCCCAGCCTAATTGGAAGGGGTCTTACTGGAGTTCTTTATAAAGGGAGTAAAATTCAAACACAGAGAAAAAGCTACAGCAAGTATGAAGCTCCATCAACAAAACCTGGGAGAGAAGGGAGCAACCAGGAGACACGGCCATATGCCTTTCCATGTGACAATGGAACCAAGCATCACTGTCAGCCAGTTCCGGAGTCCCACAGCTTTCAGGGAGAAGGCATCACCTTGATGATGCCTTGATTTAGCCACTTTCCTGGCCTCAAAACCATGAGGGGATGAACTACCATTGTTTGAATGGGAACCATTTCATGATACTTCTTGACTCTAGGAAACCAAAACACTTTCAGAGCCCAGTTGTATGCTATCTGCTGAGACAACAGAGAAGAGAAAATCCATGTTTTAGCTCCCAGACAGTGGCTCTATGGTTCTCTACCCTTTTCACAACTAAAGGGCGTCACCTTTGTTTGTTTGTAAACAGTCTATGTTTAGACATTTTTCTAAAGTAAATTTTTTTAAATACACAATGCTGTACTAATAATTGAAGTTAATATTAATAATATCTTTGGGTTCAAGGTAAATTTAAATAAAGTATTTGAAATGTGAATAAAAACCATGAGACACAAACTCCCTCAACTTCCTTGGACAAAACCTACAAATCTGCAAGCATCTATATCCATACTCCTGATAAAACAGGAAATATTTTCCTTCTCCAAAATAGAGTTAATTTATCCCCCTACAGGTGTTCTAGATCCAATCTTCTCATGCATGTTCTCAGTGACTTCTATCAGCAATAATTTCCCCTCTCTTCTTTAACTTCTTCCTGTCCACTAGCAATTTCCCACATTATTAAGTATGCTAAAATTTCAATTATATTTAATAACAACAACAAAAAAATAACAAAAGCAAATCTTCCTGCAACTCCCAATCCCCCTCCAGTTACTTCTCAAACTTCTTGAAGGTTTTCTCTATGCTCATTATCTCCATTTACTTACCTTCCATTCACTTTTCAAACCACAGCAATTTGGTTCCCATCATCATTCTTCCATTGAACTGATTTTGCCAAAGTTCAGTTTGAAAACATGACTGATTTTCATGTTATTAAATTCAGTAAATATATTTCCAGGTAATTTTTTAAAGCTTTCTGCAGAATTTCATACTGCTGAGCCTCCTATCACTCATGAAAAATTTTCTTCCCTTGGCTTCCACTCTCAAATTTTCCATTCTCCTACCTCTCTTGCCACTTCCTTATCAATCCTGTTTGATCCTCCCCCTCATTCTGCACTCACCAACTGGAATTCCCAGGGCTCTGTTCTACTCTTTATTCTTATTACACATTCGGTCCCAGTGTCATCTAAGAGCTCTCATGTCAATGACCATGCCACCTATCCATCTAGTTGCTGACCATGGAGGCCTGGAGTTAGACATTTCTTACTTTTACTCATTCTCCCCAGTCCATAAATCATTGCATGCTATCACTTCTACCTCCTATATATCTGTAAAATTGATCTA
>PVIY010040580.1:0-22252 GCA_004026745.1 Myrmecophaga tridactyla
TCATCTGCAGTGCAGATTGACAGAGGCAGAAAGCAGCCTGGGGAGGAAGCGGCAGGAGAAGCCCAGAACAGAGAACCCCTGGGAGCCTTGGCTAGAGCTCTGCCCTAAGGCGGGGAGGTCACCCCAGGACTGCTGGGGCTCAGACAGAGCTCTGGGCTCACTGTGTGCTGTCTGGCCCTTGCCCTCCACACCACTCAGTGGCACCTCCATGCCTGCTTCTGTCTTTCTGAACTGCTCTGCACCCTACCCACTAGCCTTGAATTTGAAACAACTACCAAAAAAAAAAAAAAACTAGAAGAACATAATATTCCCCCACCTCCACCCTCTGTCCCCAAACCCTTGAATTGGATCTGAGCAATTTCCCAGAGGGCTTCCACCATCCTTACCATGCCCAGTACAGGGACCCTGGCACAAGCCAAAGAGGCGAAAGTGACTTTGCATATTAAATATAGGACTTCCAGAAAGGAAACTGACTGTACTCTTGGTAGCAGATTCTTCATCCTGCCTCAGCTCAGCTAAGATAATAATAACCCATGACCTGCTGCATTTTAGCTTGTTTCTTGACCAGGGCCAAAACCTTGACTGAAGGTGAGTTCAGACGTGTTGGCAAATGGGAAGTTTGACAAGGTATCTCTTGACTGTCCACTTAGACCATCTTTAGACCCTTTGCCCGTCCCTTCCGTCCTGTGCCCATACCCACCTGTGTGGACTTGTTTCTCCTGTCTAAAATGCACATACTGATCTAGTCTTGAATTGTTACTGCTTTTTGCCCTCTGTCTCATGCAGTGGTACGTGGAGACATGGCGCTCTGATGTTAATTTGTATACTGAACACAGCGCCCCATCAAGGGAGCAGCTCCTCTACTTCCTGAGGCTGCTTGGATCTAAAGTGATAACTCAGGTTGTTTACTTTTCCTTTAAAGATCCTAAAATGATATGGCATTTCTACTTCTGCTCACACATCTGCTCAAAAAATCGAGGACAATTGTTTGATGATATTTTACCTCCAAATAATGCTTTGGTTTGGGATGAGCGTAAGTAAGAGTGGTTTAAAGCAGATTTATAACCACTCCCTAAAATGGGGTGCAGCTATGCATGCTACAGGGAGTGCTGTGTAAGTCATGGACACGCACTCAGCGGCCATCACCCAGCCCTCACCAGCACCCCCCACGCCTCACCCCTCCTCCTCTAGTGTGCACTGCTTCTATTCCACAACCTGGGGCAGATGTTAAGCCTCGTGAAAAGTCTCCACCAGGCCTTTAACCCGGAACCTAGGAATACCCTGCCTCAGATGCTAATCAAGGCAGGACTTCTCAGCAGCATGCCTTCTCCCCCTCCATGCTGGATAAATACTAGGCACAAACGGTATAGATTTGTCTCTCTTCTCTGACCCAAAATTGGGTGGGCAGAGTTGCCAACCATTGACCCTGACCCAAGCTGTTTTGGCCACCCCAGGAGACTGGCCCCGATGGGGTCGCTTCCCCTGCCCTATGGACCCTTTGTGCTACGTAAGTACGAGGTCGTTCGCTCAGAGTTTCTGTTGTTCCTGTACCTGAGTACCCACGATGCACCCTATAGCGACTCGCTCCATGTCAATGTCCTCTCCTCCAGTTCACAAACCATTTCTGGAGAGGCATTCCCTGGAAATAACCATCTGGGAATTCAATTGCCTTTCTCACTTCCATTGCCTTTCCAGTGGTCATCCATCTGTGGATGGATGATTCACAGAGGAGAGGTTTTAGGAGAACAGACACTCTGCCTCTGGAAGAAGCAGGCTCTGTCGGTGTGAAAATGCCCCATTGTCAAGAAAGCAGAGCTGGGAAGCAAATCTTCTGAACGCAGCATTGGGTAGAGATCATTCCCAGATTTTGGTTGGGGGCAGTGTGTGATTTTAGGCCATTTCTGTTAGCTTCCTCATAAAGTTCCTACCAGCTATCTTCTTCTCTCTACTGGGATTATTCTTCATATAGGAGTTCTGTTCCCTAACCCCTGCTTCTCATGCATAGATGGAAGTACTGCTAAAAACTAATTCTGTATGTTTGGGAGGCTTCAGCTTTCTCAAAACACAAAGTTGATGTTTCTTAAGCCCAGCCATTAGAGCACAGGAAAATTGGCATACGTCAGGTTCCAACTCAAATCTGGCAGGGACTTTTGCACTGGCATTGCTGACTGCACTTGCCTCTCCTCCTTTCTCTCCACTGCAGCTTTCAGAACATGCTCAGGCCACACATGTGGGACCCTTCACAGCTGCAGGGCCCAGATGCCAGATGCTGGAATGTGTTTTTTTCCAGCAGCAGCAGGGGCAGCTGGAGCAGTGCGTGGGCCTGGGGATCTCACTCCCTTCTGGCTCCTTTGCAAGCTTCAAGGCTGGCTCTTCTGCAAAACTCTCACTTCAGCTGACCAGCTGACAATCTCTTGGCTGCATTGCTGGATGCCATTGTGTTTTGACTTGCTTGTGGTGGCACGGCCTTTATTGGCTATGGGTATAAGATTTCTGTGCAAACCATTACTCTGATGAGTGCCAAGCTATCGGTTTTACGTCCATAATGAGACCTTGCCATTTCTCTCAATACCCTGGATCTTTAAGTGGTCGGGATGAACCAACCAGAAATAATTAGGATGAGCCTAATTCTCCACCTGTGCGAGGAGAGAGTGGACAAATCTGAAAGCATAAAGGGAATTCTTGTATGTCCTTGGATTTCTTCATGCATGGGGTGGGGCCAGGATGGGACGGTTTTCTCACACAAACAGTATAGTGTGTTTTCTGGGTCACTAAAAATGGGTGGGGAAGAGACAGAGTTTCCACTCACCACCTCGGCAATTAAGGGACATTGGTTGCCAGTGGAGAGATTCCCCAAGCAGTGCATCTTTTTGAAGTTTTGTAGCTTGAGTGTATGGATTCAGTTAAGCTTTTAGGTGGAAGGGACCTCTGCTTGTCTTTTAGGAATGGTAGAATGCCCAAATGCAAAAGCATCCAGCCCTGTGCCTTGTGTAAGCTGGCTGTGTGGTAAATGATTGGATAATAGTGCCTGGACGTCAGGAGAGCTAACTGATGTTTCTCTCTCTTCTGTGCCCAGCAGGGTTTAATTTCCTGTTATTCCTTGTGGACAAGGAGAAGAAATCGAGCTCATGGAGTTGCATTTACAATGAAGACTCTCTAGGCATGCTTTGGGTATAACTGAATTTCCTCTTACTCCTCCAGCCTCATCTCTCCCTCATGGTATCTGCTTTGGCCCCTGCAGTTCTCTACATGTGCTGTACTATCCCTCCACCTGAACTTTTACTTCTGTCTCCATATTAGGTGGTCCCTGACTTGACCCCAGATCTACTCCCTCTGAGGAGCCTTCTAAGGTGCCCAAGCCTCGGTGAAGTGTCCCGTGATGTATTCACATGACAATCGGTACCAAGCCAAGTAGAGTCTGCATCTGACTGTACTGTAAGGCATGCTTCCATCTATGTCTCCGCTTCTAATCATTAAACTCTTTTCAGGAAGGGATGTCCAGACAGTGATTGGTACATAACAGATTTTTAGATAAAACTCCTTGTTCCATGTTTGGATGCAGGTAAAAGTTCTAGAGTCCCTTAATCTCTAGATGCATGTCATGTCCAAAACATCTCAAAGGAGACATTTCTTGTAACTAAAACTTTTAATAATTGCATTTTATGAGACCTTACCAAATGCAGGAAACTGTGTAAGAAGATTTACATATAATACTCTGACAACCCTACAAAGCAAATATCCAAATTTCTGTTTTGCATGCTATGTTTTGCTGGTGATGAGATGCCTAGGAAAACAGAGAAGTGGAAAGGCGGCATGGTTTGAGTTGGACCTCCCTTTGGCTCTAATTTCTCCTTTCAGCTCTGCTAGAAACCGATGCATCAGTCAGGATAAGCTATATTAAGCTGCATTAGCAAGCAAAGAAACCCCAATCTCAGTGGCTTAAAGCAACAAAGTTTTATTTCTCATTTTCACCGTGTCCTTCTCATATCAGTGAACACTCTGCTTGTTGTGTGGTCACCATGGTCGCTCATGAAGCTAGGACAAGGGGACAGCCACCCTTTTGAGCATTAATGGTTCCATGCCAGAAGAAAATCGAGGGATGGAGCATCTTAACACAGGCAATTAAATGCTCAGCCACTTTAGATCACAACTCACTGACTGTGTTTATTTTCTTAGTCCTGCCTAGAAATGAAGTGCTAGGCAGTTGAGTCTGAAAGGTGAAGGGAACTTGTGATGAGGGAGCAATGCTAATTACTACCATGTCTAGTAGTATTTACTCACATACTATAATACAAAGGATGATTCTTGGTGGCACATGTCTCTGGTTGCAGCTTCATTAGGGACTCAGTGTTCCTCCAACAGCAAGATTCCAAAGTTTAAAAATGGATTGTGTCAGGGATAATACTCTCTTACCTTGGATCAGTGAGAATTATTGCTCTTAAAGGGATCTTAGTCCAGATGGTAGCTATGGCTATAAATTAAATGGGAAAATAAGCAACAACCCTAACATCTTGCCAATTCCTTTCCATTCCTTTATGCCACACTGAAGTGACCTTATACCACATCTTCTTGGCTATAAGAATTTGCAGCCTAAAAAGGGCAATATCTTTAATTTACCTGCAGCTTCTGCTCATTTAGTCCCAGCCCTGGACTGGTAAATTGGTATCCGTCTCTAGAGTTTATGTTGTCAACATCAACATTACTTGCAAAAAAAAAAAAAAAAGAAGAAATCCAGAGCTCTCATGAAATTAAGGCTATCCTGGCATTCCTGTATTTAAGTATTAGTGAGGATGGTTTGCCCAATCTTGGAAGCGCATATGCACTCTCATAGAACGTATCTTTTAGGGGTGGGGTTGGGGGAGAAGAGGGCAGGTTGATTTATTTCTTTGACACATCCTACCTGTTTTTTTTTCACTTGGGCAGGCATCAGGAATCTAACCCAGGTCTCCAGCATGGCAGGCGGGAACTCTGCCACTGCGCCACCATGGCCCACCCCCTCCCTGTTTTTATTCAGAAAGTTTGAATGCTGAACAACTTCACATCAGTTGACTTGGAAAGGCAGTCAGGTTTTCAGCAGATTTTCTCCGCTGTGTGCTGGGAACCAAGGAGACATGCTTTCTGCCTACAAGGACTTTACAGTCTAGTGAAGAAATGAAAAACATACAGGTGAGAAGAGAATGAAATGCAGGCTATTATTTTTTTCCTGAGCAAGCAGTATACATTTAATGGGTTACCTACAAGGTAAAAAAACTTTGACTTTTCTACTGCTCGCTAACCCTCCTTCTTTTTTGAGGGGGTGGGGTGGGGTAACTCTCCTTATTTAAATCTACGAGAACATGCTCATGAATTCTTTCATATAATATTCAGTTCGGTAGATTGGACACTTCCGGAGGGAACAAGGGCTCTCTTATTTCCCCAATGCCTAGCAGAGTGCTGGGTTATTAGTGATTTTCAGTAGATATGCTTGAATAAATATATTCAGATATCAATATTATAATTTGGTAAATATTTACTGAATACCAACTACAAGGAACATAAAGATGAGAAAGACAACTTCCCTATCTGCTGGGGAATAGTTAGTTCACTGCATATATTCGATATAGAGGTGTCTTTTAAATACAGCCACCATAAATAAATACAACCATTATGTGTTTGGGAGTGAATGTGTGTGTGTGTGTTTGTGCATGTGCATACACTTGGTGAGCTATGAAACTCCATTTTAACACCATCCACCTACACTGAGAAAGGTCTACCAGAAGAACTTACCCTTTACAGACCCCAACGTCCTTAGACCAGGAAATCAGGTCCATGGAAAGCCACTCCAAATTGCCAGATTGTGGTGGTGTTTGACACTGGCGAGCAGGCAGCACAAAACTTCAGAGTTATGTGGACCATTTATAGCCACAGCCAGCTCTAATTTTGCTTGAACTACCAAATAATCTGTGGCCATATCTAAAAATTGTGCTTCAAGATCCCTTTAAGAGCAGATGTACATTTTTTGTGTGTGTGTGTGTGCGCATGAGGTACGCAAAACCACCTGGACATTATGCCTTATAAAAGAAGAAATCATTTATTGAAATAGACTGGGCATGTCTTTGTTTCTTCTGAACTTCTAACCCAAGCTGAGCCAACAGCAGAAATAGAGGAAGGCCAGTTTTCCCACCCCTCCTCGGAGTTGCTTTGGGCGCTTCAATAAAGTGGGAAGGAGGTTGTAGCTGGCATGCATTTGAGAGGGGCGGGCTGTCATATTTACCAGGTTTCCTGTATAATGAAATCCTGCACGTTAGTTATTGACGGGGGACAAATACATCCTGAAGCCAAAGCCAACTTGAAGTCATGGTTAATTTGGACAGAGCCAAACTGATAAGGGGGCCCCTTTCTCAGAAGAATGTCTTACTGTTTGGAAGTTCACAATCCATTCTATGGGATTAAACAGAAGAATAATAAATTATCCTTTCTTTATCCTTTGAGTATCTGCTGAAAAGATCAGCTCTGAGTGGATATTGGATCCTCTTTACTTAGTTTAGACAGGTGAGGAAAAGCAACTCTGTGTCAGGGAAACTGTCACCCAAGACAAGAGCTTAGAAATGATTTCTTTCTGGTCAGGGCTTAATGGAAAAAAAAAATATCCACCTACATCTCCCTGCCTCCACAGGAACCAAAGGCACGCTTCTGCATTCCTAGCCCTTTCTGCTCTGTTTCTCACAGAGGCATGTGGAGAATGTCTGGGGAGACACAGAAAAAAATCAAAGGTTCAGGAAAATATATATCCAGTACACCCCAAAATGGCAGCCAGTAAATCCCAAGTGTCCATGAACCTGTGGTCTGGGATTCACTTGGTCACCCAAGACAGGTCACCTTTGGGGAAACTGAGGCAACCTAAGCCTTGGTTCTATGCCATGTGACCTCAGGCAAACAGTTGTCTCCATGGTGATGTGAAGATAATTATATCTGTCCCTCCTAAATCACAACACCAATGGTTGTAAAATGTAAATGAAGTGTTGAATGTGAAAACACTGCATAAAAGTATTCAGTGTTGTGCAAAAGCACATCTTTCTATGGTTGCTTCACTTCTAGTGTTAGGTGTCGCCATTTGCCCTTCTCTGTAACTGCTCAGTGCTCCATCCTACGGCTTCGCAAACAGGGCAAGATGGATTTGTGTAGTTGAGTTTTCTGGGACAGTATTAAAATATTCAAAGGTTTGATCACAAAAGTTTTCTGGGAGATTATTAAATTATTCAAAGGTTTGATTCCTCTGAAAATAAGAAGAGGAGCTGGATGAAGCCACGTTTATTAGTTGTGAGGTCTGCAAAGCCAGACCACTGCAGAAGAACCTGCATACTTTTGAGTCAGTACCATTTTTCTGTCCTTTGTCTTCCCTTTATAATATCATTTGTGGTTTCATAATCTTTGAAAGGAAAGTCTTCTCTTGATTGTCTTGAATGAGACCCCAGGTGTGTTGGAGATTGTTAATGTTAAAATTATCCAACAGATATGCATGAGACAATTCATGCAACCCTTTCAACAAAACATAGCTCCTGATCTCTTGAAGTGGCCTGCCGAGGTAATCAGCTCAGTACTGCTCCCATTTTCCTGGAGAAAAAAGGCCAGTACAGTGGATCTTTGATTTGTGCCAGGCCATTCAATCAAAGCTTTTGAACACTTTCCACTTGAAAACATGTAAAGACAGATATGTATGGGTAAGCCTAAATCATACTTCAGATAGTCATACCAGCAGTGCTGAACTTTTAGTGTGTATTAAATAAAATAATGGAACTTGTTAAAAATGGAGATTCCTGGGCTTTGTGCCCAGTGATTCCAGTTTAGGAAGGCTCAAGGGAACCCAGGAATCTGCATGCTTGTAAGCCCTTCAAGGGTTTTTGATGAAGATAGACCCAGGATTACACTTCGAGGATTAATAATTTATAATTTGGGGATTTGGGGGTAAAGTGTGACGAATCCGTTATTACAGTACAGGGCAAATTTGTATGGAATAAACACTTTGCCAAACTTGTCGCTAAGGTACCCAAGTGCTGAAAGAATTACCAAGGGTGAAAAAGACAATTGGTAAAAATGCCTTAACGACGTTATTATCTCTGTAAATCCAATAGGAAACCCTGCAAGGGTAGTGTTGCTAGCTGCCCTGATTAATACAAGTCACTGAAAGATGGACACGTTTGCAGAACATATGAACCGAGTGTGGTGCCAGTGATGATGAGTAGCATGGCAGACCTCAGTATTTTGCCACAGACTTTTCAGGGAGACAAAATATAGTCAACAGAGGGTTGCAAAGCCAGGGAGAGAGCCGGTTGGATTTGTACTTCAGATGGACAACTCCCGCTGTGGTAAGGAAGGTGGATTCTGGGATTATGGTCTGTTGGAGACCATAGCCAGGGAGGCTGCTTGGGTGGTTTTAGAAGAGAGAAGGTAAGAGTCTGAACCAAAGCAGTGGTAATAGAGATAGGAGAGTGGAGGCATGAATATTGAAGAGGAAAAATCAGAAGTGACTGCCTAGATGTGGGGACAAATGGGGATGACCCCAGGATCCCTAGTTGGGTGACATGTGAGCTCACAAATAAAGGCATAAAAGTGAGGGTGAGGAAATGGGGGAGCTTGGTTTGGAAATGGGACATTCCCTGTGTGCTGTCATGGTGGAGATGAATGAGTTTGCCCTTATCCCTCGAAGGTTCACTTGTCACCCCCATGTCCTACCTTAATCGCCTCACCGTCACTTTCCTTCCCAGGAACATCACTGCCTTACCTTCTTCTGTGGCTTCCCGGGTTCATATGGCACATCAGGGTAAAAATGTCTTCATTCCCCACTCCAGGACTGCCTTTGGAGAGACTCCAACACCCCTGTGGTTGCTGGTCTGTCTCCTTCTCAGGTAGAGCAAAGCCCTCTAACTCCCCTGTCAAAGGAAGGTATTTCCCATCTCCCCAGCCTCCTAGGGCAAAATATTGTTTGTTTCCCTAGTGAACTTTCCTTTTGCAGACACGCCTGCTCTCTTAGGCCATGTGGGAGTCATTCTCACTGATTTGGGGCAAATTTCATATGATTATGGTCAGCATGGAGAATTGAAAATAAGTTGCAAGCCCAAGAGGCATCCCTCTATGAAGTCAGGGGGACATGTTAATCGTGGATCTGGCATTTCAAAGATTTGACCCAATTTGTGTCAAGATTCACAGTAATAAAGATGTAAAAGTAGGAAGTTATTGATTCAGAGGCAATGTCAACATGTAGTCTCAAGCTGTGCATTAGCACTAGTTTGCTTACTAGAGAGACACTGGATGGGCACATTTCATATTGATTTAAAATATGATGATGTCATTCACAGCACATGTGCTGTCAATCCCTGTGTCTCACGGAGAGCTGCAAACAGAAAATCTTTCAAAGCAGCATCTTCCTTGGCTTTGGGGTTTTCTCCCCTCTCTGGTTTGCCAGGGGGCTGCATTAGTGATCTTTGAATAGTGATATGTTTTTGAGTGTTGATATATCTTGATGGAAAGTTTGAGTGGGCTGCTAACTAGGGTTTGCTTTTGGCATTTTAGTATTTTAATTATGATGTTCTTTTGTATGTGTCTGTGTGTATTGCGTCCTGGCTAAAGAAAAGAGAAAACAAACTAAAGCATTTTCTTCTGTTCTTGAATCTCAGGGTCACTCTTAAGCTAGAGGTGATTATTTTCACTAATTAAAAATATAATTGTATGAATGGTATCCCCAAATGCTACAAGGAAAATTCCTCGCTTAAGATACTTAGAACGCATACCTTATCAAGGATTTTGCTTTCTTGGGCATTTAGATACCGGGTTTTGAGTCTTCTAGAGTAGGTCAGACTCTGGTTGTTACGGGTTGAATCACGTCTCCCATAAGGAAGTGTTCAAGTCCTAACCCTATAAAGATGAGGCCAAACTGAATCAGGGTGGGCCTTCATCCAATATGATAGCATCCTTATACATGGTGGAAATGTGGACACATTAGCAGGGATGAGTAGGAGACAGAAGGAGATGATGGCTATGTGATGGAAGCAGAGATTGCATTATGGATCACCAGTAAGACCCCACCCGAACACTACAGATTTCAGAGAAAGCATGGCCCTGCTGAAATCTTGGTTTTGAACTTCTAGACTCCCAAACTGTGAGACACTAAATTCCTGTTGCTTAAGCCAACTGCTCTGTGGTATTTGCCATAGCAACCTTGGAAAATTAAGATGCTGGTAATGTTCACCCTTAACAAGCCTTCTTGAGTTCACCCTCCAGTCCATCTCTGCTTATATAAATTGGAAATTGAACCATCTTTTATCATTCTGTTCAGATATTGTCACTTCCCTGAAAACTTCCCAGATAACTCTAGCTGGAAGGACCAACCCACCCCACCTCCATCACATCCTGAAGGACCCACAGAGTCCCAGGGAAGGTCTTTCACATCTACTTGTTCTTACTCTTTTGTTTTCTTCCTCTGTTTTCTCTCTTTCTCCACCCCACCTCCCTTCTCTATATGCTTTTTTTTTTCTGGCATATTTCACTTACTGGTTTTGCTCACAGTTAACTTTTAATCTTCCCATCCTGGATTGTTGGACTCTTGAAATCAGGAACATATTTATTCTTTTCTCTATTTCCCAAGTGCTAAGCTTAAGGCCTGACATTATAATAAGTGACAAATAAAAAACATTGCTGAGTGACTCATGACTGGATTCTCCATACATTTATCATTTCAGCAGTGACTTTTGGAGAAGTTTGGGACTGAAACATGCAGCTGCCCATTAGCCCTATTGGTGGTTCTTTGGCATGCTGAGCACACAACCATTTCTGCCTTATGTGGCCACTCCACTGGGCTGTGGTTTGAGGTGCTTGCTCTGCCGATTTCATGTTTTCAGTTCAGTCTCATTTGGTCTTCATTTCCAGGGCTTCAGTTCTGTATAATTCTGAGGCTTCCCATCCTTTGATGGCCAGAAAAAGCATGCTTTGTAGTGGAAATGTGGAAATTTTTCAGTGGTAAGTTAGCTATCTGCCCTGCGTATAATGACTACGGCTATAATTCAATGTGATGAGAGTTACCGACAAATTCTACACATTACGCAGTGTTATCAATGCTCAGAAGCCATCACAGGAAACAACTTCTTGGTGCAACTTCATAGTCTGCATTTGATATGACAAAGAGAGTGGAATAAGGTTGTATAGGGTTGCTCAAACTTCAGTCATTGAATAACATCTTCATGGTTCTTCTGCCACCAATATTTGTATTTAATGTG
The DNA here is from genome assembly GCA_004026745.1 of Myrmecophaga tridactyla. Taxonomy (NCBI): domain Eukaryota; kingdom Metazoa; phylum Chordata; class Mammalia; order Pilosa; family Myrmecophagidae; genus Myrmecophaga; species Myrmecophaga tridactyla. The sequence goes on from PVIY010040580.1 coordinate 11,250, forward strand.
TCATTACATTTTTTTCCCCACTTAAATAAAAGTTTCTTTTTAAAGGAAATTCTTATTATATTGCAAATTGAGAAGTGGTATCTCTTGACATAATTACTTTAAAAATTAATTCAAGACTACTGAATCAATTTTTATTCACTGGGCACACCAAATTGCACTCATCCACTGCCAGATTGCATGAACTCATGTGCCGCACTATGGGAAATGCTTTTGTGATCCAAAGAGCCCTTGGTAGAAAGAGATGCATTAGTGAATTCAGACTCTGCTGCTGACTAGTTGTGTCACTACTTACTAGTTGTGTCACTTCACTTCTTTGAGCTTCCATTTCCTTATCAAGGAAAAGGGAATAATACAACTACCTTTGCAGGCTGACACGTAACATCACAACATGTGCAACATAATATTCAGCCCACTGCCTGGCAAACCAAGGTATGGGAAAATTAAAATTTAAGCCCTTTTAACTATTTTTTTTTCCAGTGAGTAAATGTGATGAGAAGACAAAAACAGCCAAGCACTGGAAGTGTTGCTATACATCAACTAACATTGAACTTGGAATTATGCTTCATTATGCCTGAATCATTTAACATTTGAGTGTGCTGGTGGGAATGGATTGCTGGTAATCTGTTTCTCCCTCGGCCCAGAACATAGAATCAGAAGTAGAGATAAGCCCCCTAATCTGCGTGACTCTCATTTCCGAGGTCCCCTCCCTGTCCCTTCCTTCCTACCACCCATTTATCTGTGGGTTAACTCCCTCTATCCTGGGTGTCCGCCAATGTCTTTTGCTTTGGCTCCTTCTTCAGCATGAGGAAGTGCTGTTGTTTCCTGGCCCCCTGCCCTGAGGTCTTCTGAGTGGGTGCAGCTGAGGGTGAGTGGAGTGGGGCATCCTACTTAGGAAGGGGGGTTCAGGGTGGGCTGGCTCCCTGGTCAGTCAAGAGAACACTTTCCCCGGGCTCTCCAACTTGCAGCCCCGTAACCCTGGGCAGCTCTGAGCACCTGTCGTTAGGCACCAAGGAAAGAGTTCTTCCACCGCCCCTGCCTCCCATTTCTCTGTACCCCTAAACCCTCTCAGGGAGCTGGGAAGCAGCCCTCCACCAGGACTGCTGAGCCCAACCCAGGTAGCCCTTTCTCTAAGGACAGGGCACAGAGCCCTTTTATCAAGTGCTGGAGAACATCAGGTACCAATAGCAGAAGCACTGGCCTCTCACCCTCATTACAGGTGAAGCAGCCAGATCACATTATCGTGAGCACCAGGTAGGTGAGGTCATGGAAAATGGAAGGAGCTCCATTAAGATGAGGTACAAGAAGTTCCCAGCTCAACTGCTAAGAGTAAATTCCTAAGTCCGTTAGCTGGAACTTTAGGACTCTTTTATGTGAGGGGAAATTGTTAAAATGAAGATCAGATTCTTTGACAAGGGTACAAAGCCTTGCAGCTGATAGTGTGATTGCAATTGCAATGGAAAATAAAGATCAAATATTTGCAGTACTTGCAATTGAGATCTAAAAAGCAATACATCAAAAATAGCTGTAAAAAAATAGCTGTACATTTCCATATTGCTGTCTAGTGCCTGAGGGCACTGGGTTTGTGCTTTGGGCTGATGGAGGAGATAGGCAGGGGCTGTGCTCAGATCCTGTGAGGACTCCTGCTCCCTCTGCTAAACTGGCTCCTCCCCCCACCCACCCCCAGCCTTCTGTGCTGCCATTTTCCTCAGCTATTACTGAGCACGTACCATGGTGCCCACTGGGGACACAAGCATGAAAAAGATGGCCTTTGGCCCAACAAAAGATAATTCAGTGTGAAAAAAATCTTCATGTCACTAAGTTTGTCAGTGGGTGTGAGCTCTGAGGCATTGGACAATGGTAGAGGGCGGGGGTGAGATGCCCCAGTGTGTGTGTGTGTGTGTGTGTGTGTGTGAGCGTGCATGTCCATGGTTGCTGAGCATTGTCAGTGAACTGTTTTAATAGGAGACAACATTTTAGTCACTCAAGCTTAAACTTAACTGAGAATAGGAGTCACTCACATGAACCACGGGTGTCAGCCCTTTGGACTAAGGGACCTTGTGCAAAGAGTGGAGAACTGGAAGGCCCGGGGGCCCTCAGAGACCAGCTGCTCCAGTGGAGGGGGCTCGGGGAGCGTCAGGACACAACGGGGTGGGAGGGGCAGATCGTGGAAGGACAGGTACACACACGTGCACATACACACACACACTCATGCTCAGTATGTGCACTCAAACACACTCACACAGAGTGTGAGGCACACACACTCAGACACATATGCATATCCCACACTCACATGGGCATACATCACAATCACATTCAGACATACACTCACATATGCACAAAGACATACCCTGACTCACAACACACATGCACACACATGGGCACGCACACAGAGAATTACATTCACACACAGACATATGGGCACACACAAACACATATGCACTCACACACACACAGAAACACACACTCAGACATACATACACTCACATGCATACTGACCCAGACATACACCACAATCACACACACAGACACAGATATACACACCCTGTTACACTCACACAGATACAGACACATAGACTTGCACACAGATATAAAGACAGGCACACCCTCCACACATACCCACGCACTCACACACACACACACACACACACACACAAAACATACACATTCTGGCACACACATATAAATACACATAATTTAACCTGGGATAGCAACCTTTCCCCCAGTTAGAAGGACTGTTGTAAATTTAAGGCGTTTCCATTCAAGTAATAGAAAGTTCATGGCAACTGAGGGCCCTTGGCTCCAGAACTGTCCTTCTCATTGCTTCTAGCACATCTCTTTGTGGATGTCCCAAAACCCCTTGTAAGTTTTACCTTCATATCTGCTCCTCTGCCCTAACGTTTTCCATTTTGATTAATGGTCATTATTTATCTACAAAGTCATGTGAGCCGGCAACCAAGGGCATGGGTGCTGAGTTTTCTTCTCTCTTCTCTCTGGTTGGCCATCGAGTCCCCTCATTGGCCTCTGTCTCCTGAGCATGCCTGGCTCTGGCTTCTTCCTGCCATAGCCACATTCAGAGGTCGCCACTTGTCGAGGTGAAAGTTAGAAAGACCATCTCTAGGGAGAGAAAATGGAGTTTCCATTTCCCGAGATGATTTTCTTTAATAAATCCCACAGTGGAGAATCTTGGGCTGCTCCTACCTGGAGCAGCAAAAATTTTAAATAGGTTATCCAATCGCTATCACATATTTTGGGTTCCTTTGGAGAAAGTGAGAAAATTTATGCTCATTTAGTGGTATTTTCTATTTTCTGTTCCCATCTTCTTATAAATTCCTTCTTATTTTTATTTTTTTTTAATTTTAATATCAGTCTCAACTTTCTAAAGTCTTCTTTCTGTTTTCTTTGTGTAGTCCTTGAAATTAGATGATCTTAATTATACTTCTTTTTATGGCTTGCCGTGTACTATTCCTAGAGAACTGGTGTTTTCTTAAGTTCCGTTCAAGTGCTCTATGCATCTAAATAGACTTTTTTCCTTGGATTCAACAGCCTCTTACTGTTGCCTCTGTGTCCTCGGCATCCTTAGCTTGGGAACTGTAGTGGCTTCCCTTTAACTCCCAATCACCTTCCCAGCCTGCCCTCAGGCAGCCCCATTCCCTCTGCCCACTGGGGTCTTGCCTGCTGCTTCCCAGCCTCTCTGTCCTGTGCTCTTCAGCCTTGGACCTGGATGCCTTTCTCTCTCCTCTGGAACTAAATTTTCATCCAATCAAGGTTTGCTTTGCATCCCGCCTCCTCTTGAACATCTTTCCTTATTACTGCCTCTATGTTGCCTTCGCCGTCTCTGAACTCTGACAGCACTGGGAATTGCAGTTTCAAACTTGAGAATATTTTGTTTTCCCAACAAGAGAGTAAGAGGCACAGGCACCCTTATCTTAGGTTTTCTGTTTTTAAATCTGCTCTGTTTAGCCCAGTGATGAAAGCTTATGGCTTCTAATAGACCTGAGAATTGAATAACGATAGATTAAAGTGACACTATGTTTACATTAATATAGTCTAGAGACCATCCCGATTCAGAGAAGAGACTCACGGAGCTCTAGGCTTGGAATGGAATTTAAAGGTCATCTGGTAAGCCCGCATTATTTTACTTAGTAGGCACTCCATAAATATCTAGTGAATGAATGAAGATAAGGAGAGTCGAGCCTCTGAAAGGAATGGACTTGTCCACAGTCCCACAGCTATCGATGTTTATGGAACTGATGAATCTACAGAAATCTAGTACAGCCATTGGATTACTTTCTCTCTTGCCTAAGTGATCTCATGTAGCACATACATTCTCTGTTATGGATACAGAGTGGAAGTTTCTTTTCTAGTGCTAATAAAGTTCAAATGTTCTTAAATGTCTTTAAATGGTTTTCTCCTTGTTCTTTTTGGAATATAAATGCTTGACCTCAGATCAAACAGGTGAACTCTATGAAGGCATTTACATTCTTAGTGAACATTTCCTCTCAGAAGGCTCATTTTATGTAAAATGAAATAAAGTTAAATAATAACCCTGGAATACAGGATGAAAGGGATGCAGAAGGCAATGCCCAAATGATTGGGTCTAGTTACCCTATATGTCTATTAATCATTTTTTTATTAAGAGGCCTTTTTGTTTACTTCTGAATAATAGTACAAAAGCATTTGTTTCCTAAGTAATTGACATTTTGGTGTCTAAAAAGACATTTGAGTAATTCCTGGTCTATGTACTTCCCCAAAAACAAACAAACAAGCAAAAATAAAAATTCAACAAATGGTGCTGCAATAACACCATTTCCATGGAAATGCTTGCATGGAAAAATAATGAAATGTGACCCCACCATACAGCATACAAAAAAAAAGACATTTGAGTATTAAAAATAAAATCTTTGTGACACTTCTGCGAGTTTTCAAGATGAAGAGTGCTGCTGGTGATGAACTTGATAATTTACTTAGGTAAAATGTAGAGGGCCCGCCCTATCCTTTAGCGCTTTAAAAGTGTGGTGAGAATAAAAGACAGAAAACAGAGAGCTCAGAGCTGATACTCAGAGCAGAGAGGTGAAACCACATGGAGAAAACACAGATGCTTGGAGACAGAAAATGCCCCAGGAGATGCTAAGAGATGAAATCCAGAGTTTGTCCCAGAGAAGCTTAGAGAGGACCCACAGATGCTTGAAGAAAGAAAACACCCCAGGAGAGGCCAGAAAGGCCCACAGGAGCTGAGCCATTGTGAAACCAACCCAGGTGAGAAGGGCCAGGACATGTCATCAGGTGCCTTCCCATGTGACAGAGGAACCCTGATGTGATTGGCTTTCTCGAGTGACGGTATCCTCTTGCTGATGCCTTAATTTGAATACTTTCATGGTCTTAGAACTGTAAATTTGTAACCTAATAAATCCCCTTTGTAAAAGCCAATCCACTTCTTGTATGTTACATTCTGGCAGCTTTAGCAAACTGAAACATAAGCTGAATGTGGCTTAAACATCTGCTTTATTTTTTCCCTTTACAACAAGTCCAGAGATAAGCATTTTCCTGGGTTTGGTAAGTTACTTAACAATGTCAGGGCTCTCAGCTGAAGTCTCTGTGAGCCCAGTGGCAGCTTCAGACATCGTTTCCTTATACGATAATGTCCAAAAGCAGTGAGGAAGGAAGGTAGGCAAAGAAAGTCTCTTTATGTGGTCTTCATATTTTTTATTAGAGAAGTTGTAGGTTTACAGAAAAACCACGCATAAAATATAGAGTTACCATATACAAGCCTATTATTGACATCTTGCATTAGTTACAACTGATGAATGAACATTTTTATAATTTTATATTAACTATGCTTACGGTTTACTCTAGGGCTCGCTGCTGGTGCTGTACAGTCCTATGTGCGTCTTTTTAAAGTTTTGTCCTCGTAACATATGTACAACCTAAAATTTCTCCTTTTAACCACAATCAAATATAATTAGGCGGTGTTAATTATACTCACCATGCTGTGCCACCATCACCACCATCCATTACCAAGTAGAAACATGATGTGATTTAAGCATCAACTTCATATTCTCTACCCCCGCCCCAGCTCCTGATAATCGCTATTCTAGTTTCTGACCCTACGAATTTGCTTATTCTAATTATTTCAGGTCAATAAGATCATGCAATATTTGTTTTTCTGTGTCTGGTTTATTTTACTTAACTTGATGTCTTCAGAACTCATCCATGTTGTCTCAGGTTATCAATATTTCTCTACCACTTTGGCAAGTCACTGAATCTCTTGAGCCTCAGTTTCTTACCTGGTAGGGATGTTGCGGAGCTTAAAGGCACTAAGTTATGTAAGGCTCCTGGAACACAGCGTGGCACTTGGGAAGAGGTCAGGATGCCGATGCTCACATCAAATGAATTAATTATTGATGCGGTTCTGGCCAGTCCTTCCCAGCACTCCCCTGTCACTGGGTGGGGCATGCTGTGGCCTTTCAGAAACAGAAAAAAGGAAAAAAAATTAACGAAGGCAGAGACAGTTGGAGGACCCTACTCCAGGCATGTGCTCTCTTTACCCAGCTTAAGTCAGATCAACCAACATTCTTCAGCATCCTAGGATTATGGGTGATTTCAGGGCTCCAAAGTTGACTACATCTTGGTCCCTGCGGTGAAAAGGTTGTGGTTGAATCTCCTTTGATTTTTGCGCTTGTTGCTTTTCCTCATGTAGAGGGTCACACACATCTTCAGATAGCCTTTAAAATGTAAACACTACTGGTAATCTGTAGGCATATCAGAGACTCATAAATGGGATATATTAGCACAGGCTTTCCATAGGACACAAAGTGGAGATTAATGACATCAAAGCATGGGGCATTTGGGTTGGAGCGAGAGTGTAAGCACTCATTTTGGAAGGTGGAACATATGGGGGTCTGGACAGAAAAAAGTGACACTCAGAGGCATTCAGAAAGGGATACGGAAACCTGACAATGTCAAAATTCACTATTTGCAAAACTTGGCACCGGGCCCATTTGTGCCATCCAGGAAAGGAAGAAGATACTCTTTTCCCTTCCTGTTCCCACTTTCTGGTTCCCAGGGATTCCCTGCTCTTGGAATTTTAATACCGTAGTCCAGCTAATTTAAGAGTTAAATAAGCTTTTGCTGTTTAGCCCAAGAGAATAAGTCTTGGAAACTCACTGCAACTTCTATAAGAGACCAGGCTTCACTTGTTCTTCTGGCCCCACTCCAGCTCTCTTGCCTCCCGCCATATTGTCCTTTGCCAAGATCAAAGATGGAGATGCTGGTAGGAAGGGGTAAGTGGTTAGGACCTCTTGTGTCCTCCTAGAAGATTCTCACTGAAGTCATCTTCTTGTGAGGGGAGAGGAACAGGGCTTGTGCTTTTTTTTTTTTTTTAGCTTTTGGCCCTTTTATAGATACTTTTTCTCCCACATAACATGTGTGCGTATTTGAGCCTAGGGCTCTCTGCCCTTTGGGGGTGGGGGAACTCCCTCCTCTACTGAGAAGGCCCAGATTGGGACAGTTTAGGCTAGCTCTGTTTGAGGTCTTGGGAGCAAATACATATCCTTGCTTTCCTTGTCTATTCTGAAGGGTGGGGTATACTAAGCATCCTCTCAACTCCGCCAAGGAGCAGGGGCAATTCATGAGTTCAGAGGACAGGAACAGAGTTGAATATGCTTTTTCCAGTTTAGTCTCTGTTCTAGTGCATTTGGTAGAGTCCAATCTCCAATCAACAGACCCAGGTGTTTGACCTCTAAGGAACAAACAGAGCACATTTGTCCTCACTGCCCTTTCCCTGCCTTGCACTCAAACAGGCAGAACCTGCGTCTGAACGGGCATGATCAAGGTCTGGGATCCTGGCCAAATATCTTTCTAACTCATCACACAAGTAAACACTAACTGTCATTTATAACTTTGTGTTCATGGGAAAATATGTTCTAAATTCCAAACAGCAGTTTACAAACGCATTTTTGGATCACAACTTGTTTTAATTGAGGGTTGCCAATATTTGTAAATTTCTTATCAACATTCAAATTGCATATACCTTTTACTGACATAACATATAGCTCAATCTTTTCACTAATTCAGACCAGTCTTCCCATAATTGGTTCTAATTATTGTCCATATTATCAGATTGAGTAAATGGTTTCAGAGGATATTATTTTAGACGTAAAAATAACATGTTTGAAAAGTGTATTTTTTTCATGGCACTGTAAATCCCTGATACTTAAACAAAAAGGATGGAAACTTTTCGTTTTAAGTATTTGAGATGCTGTCATGTGTTTATAGGAAATACTCATTTTGAAATAGTGAAATGTTGGTGAGGAAAGACAACTTTTTTCCTTAACAACTTACCATAACAGAATTCGTTCTCTATCAGCATTCTTTAGTATCATATAAAAGAGGAGGAAATACTAACTATGCACTTCTTTAAAGATGCATTAAATGAGTTCAACAAACATTGGTTCAAGGCTGGAAAGTAGGTTGATATTTTTAGCCAGCTCTTAACTATCAAATCCTGCTTCCAGTTTTACAAAAATGGCAGAACAAACACTTATTGAGTGCTTACGCTTTTCCCAGCACTGACCCAAATGAATGAAAGATGGTTCCCGCAATTGAAGAACTGAGGATTTAGTTGATCTGATTCATAGTCATTAAAGAAATTCCCTTTAATGCTTATTATTTCTAGAAATGAAATGAAAAGAAATAATCATATAACGTGCTTAGCCAAATGCTTGGCATGTACTTCAGGGTTCCATAAATGTTAGCTCTTATTGCCATTATTATAAAAAATAGCAAAAGATTTACAATGATACTTTTTTTTTTGTCTTTTGATACACTCTATCCTTTAGTCACCTTCAGGGCAAAGCCTGTAAAAGTCATGTTAATTATTACCGAAGTCTATAAATGCTTTCCCAAGTGTTTGGTGACTACAGCGTCACCTTTTCTACAGAGGGATAAAAATAAGCAGCCACTTCCCTTGAGTAACAACACGCTGATGTTCGAGCATTTTGCAATTCAGATTTTACGCTTCACTGCCTTATTGCAGCTCCGAGAATATATTCATCTTAGGGCCCAGGTTTGACGCGTTCCAGCACCTCTGCCTCCATTCTTTTGCCAGCGTTAGCTAAATTACTCACTGAATTTTTAAAAGGGGGCGCGGCCGCGGGATACGGGATATTTGGGTGTTGTTTCACTTATCTTTTTGCAGCTTAGGGTGATATGTCTCCTGGGAAGACTGAATATTTACAGCTTAACACCGAGGCCACGGGGAAGGCAGAGAAGTGGTGGCACCCCGGTGGAATGTCCCTGGCGCCGTCTCCACGTCCCTCTCTGCCACGTGCCAGGATGCTCAGGGCGCAGGACGTCCTGCCACCCGAGGTTGTGCACTCCGGGCCCTGTCTCTCCCCCAGTATCTTCCCGGAGGTCTGGGGCTGTCCCGTGGCCACAGGGGCTGTCCTCCCCCCCGCCAGGGCCCGTTTTGAGGGCGGCTGCTGCCTCCTGAACCTTCCTTCCATCCGCCCGCAGTGGGCGCGGAGCGCCTGATGAGCTCCACCTTTCAGGGGCACGAGCACTGCGCTTTCCAAACACGCGCCTTGGGCGCAGCCTGGCAGGCACCCTCTGGCCTTTTCCTCTGCCGTGGAAGCCGCCTGGGTTAAATACCTTCTTTTATTCCCTGGGACCCGGGTGGGAGGAAATTGCAATTTCTTCACTGCAAATTGCTTTCTCTGCAGAGGAGGGGAGAATCTGTATTATTATTATTTTCGTGCCTACTGAAGAACGTATTTATTTAACAGGAGACTAAAGGTCATTAGCCAGCTAGTAGGGAAGTGCAGGTCCACGTGGGGCAGAATCCCATTTCACAGGGAGGGCCTGACAGACTAGCTGAGGGTAAGAGAGACAAAGCTGAAGTATTTAAGGGGTTCTCATACCTCCATGAGGAGGAAGGGCCAGCCCTGGGGCCGTTAGTAAAGTAGGTAAAATGTATTTCCAGTAGGGGGAGAAAATCTTTAGACTAGCAACCAGGTGGCCTGGGTATTAGACTTGGGCTCACCTTAAGTGACGGCCCTGAGTTCCGGACCCCTCTGTCCTCGCTCACGTGGAGAGAGGCTGTCCCTCCAGGCCCCTGCAGGAGCTGGCCTCGCACGCTGTCCTCAGGGAGACCTTTCCGCCACCGCCGCTGGGCAGCGCCCTGGCTGGCCCTATGCACGGGCCTTCCCACCCGCCCTGGGACTAAGCTTTGCCAGGGCAGGGACTGTGTCTCTCCTACCTTATTTCTGGAAAGCTGTGGCATGCCTGGCACACAGTGTGTGCGCAATGAATAGTTGTTAGTGAGAAAGGGAGGAGGAGAGGAAGGAAGGAGAGGGAAAGAAGGAAAAAAGGAAAAGGAAGGAAGACAGGGAGGGAGGAGAAGAGGAAGAAGGAGAGACAGAGAAAGAAGGAAGGAAAGAAGAAGGGAGCTTGTAATTCTGCCATAGCAAATTCCTCCAGCACAGAATTTGGGGATTGTGCACCCCAGAAGGGCCTTTTCCAAGATTTCTTTTCTCCTAACCCCTCAATCCAAATTTGCCTTTCACGTGTCATAAGTTTTAGTATCCCTTGTTATAATAGATCAATTTGTTCTAATGTGAATAAGTGTGTAACCCTCTCAGGGTACATATGCATTTTATCCTGAACTTTCTGAGGATGGTGACCCAAAGTGGGAATTAAGAGCTCCAAGGCAGACAATGGGAGAAATTTAGACCCCCCCCAACTCCATTAAAGGCACATAACTTTCCATTCCAGGTTCTTCCAGGGCCCCCATTATGCAAGTGCTTTGCTTTGGCCCCCATTTTTTCTTTGTATCCTGTATGGTGGGGTCACATATCATTACTTTTCCATGTGAGTATCCCATTATTGGAGCACCATTTGTTGAATTTTTGGTTGTTTGTTTTGCTTGTTCGTTTGTTTTTTGGGAAGTGCATGGACCAGGGGAATTGAACCTGGGTCTCCAGCGTGGCAGATGAGAATTGTACCAC
>PVIY010040581.1:0-22277 GCA_004026745.1 Myrmecophaga tridactyla
CTGAAAAGTCAGTTTGAGATCAGACAGTGGAAGACTTTATTCTGTAGGCTATGGGGTATTAAAAATTTCAGGGTAGGGGAGAGACCCGACTTGCCCTGTGCTATCCCCTGGTGGCTATGTGGAAGATGGACTGCAGGAGAGGGAAACTGTATGGGACAGGATGACCACCCAGTGGCCCCTGCAAGGATTCAGGTGAAAGAGGTTGAGGGCCTGAACCAAGGCAGTGGCAGTGAAAAAGAAAAATCAATGAGTACATTTACCCATTGCTAGCTGCTTTCTAATTTTATTATTTTAATAGTATATGCATACAATTCAAAATTCAAAAGGGTCAAAGGATACACAATGAAGAGTCTCCTTCCCACCTCTGCCCTATTCACTCAATTCCCCACCCCAGAGGCAACCAATTTTTCATATATCTTTCCAGAAATGTTTTATGCATAAATAAGATCTATATGATAAATATAACATGTATGTAAATATATATACATGCTAACATATATATACATGTACATATTTTTATCCATTTCTCTTTTTTACAGAAATGATAGTATACAGTTCTTGTTGGCTAGCTGCCAGGATGCAATATACCAGAAACGGAATGGCTTTTTAACAAGGGGAATTTAATGAGTTGCTAGTTTACAGTTCTAAGGCCGAGAAAATGTCCCAATCAAAACAAGTCTATAGAAATGTCCAATCAAAGGCATCCAGGGAAAGATACCTTGGTTCAAGAAGGCCGATGAAGTTCAGGGTTTCTCTCTCAAGTAGAAGGCGCATGGCGAACACAGTCAGGGCTTCTCTCTCAGCTGGAAGGGCACATGGTGAACACGGCGTCATCTGTCAGCTTTCTCTCCTGGCTTCCGGTTTCATGAAGCTCCCCGGGAGGCATTTTCCTTCTTCATCTCCAAAGGTCGCTGGCTCGTGGACTCTCTGCCTCGTGGTGCTGCAGCATTCTCTGCTCTCTCTGAATCTCTCTCTCCAAAATGTTTCCTCTTTTATAGGACTTCAGAAACTAATCAAGACCCACTCAAATGGGTGGAGACATGTCATCCCTTAATCCAGTTTAACAACCACTCTTGACTAAATCACATCAACCAGGGAGATGATCTCATTACAGTTTCAAATATACAGTATTGAATAGGGATTATTCTACCTTTATGAAATGGGATTTATATTAAAACATGGCTTTTCTTAGGGGGCATGCTTCCTTTCAAACCAGTACATATACTATGAGACTCTTCTACATATCTCGCTTCTTTCAAACTCAGCCCTTTTAAAAAGCTGTCTAGCAATACAACGCGTATACACACATTGTATCTAAAGAGCCATTAAAAGGCTCATATCCTTTGACAAGAAATCTGGGCCTGACCTCTATAAAAATCAAAAAGAAGGAAAAACTAAATTCAAAATACAAAATTTAAAAACACTAGCGATAAGATTATGGCAATATTTCTTCTCTCCCTTCATAATTGTTTGAATGCTGCTTTTTTTTTTATAATTGGCAGATGACAATTTTTTAAGGAGTAGAAAGAGATATGAAAATATTTCAACAGTATTAACAACATTTGGCAACTAGTCCATTCATTTTTTCCACAGGGGTGTCTATTACACTCAATGAAAGCACACTGTACTTACCGAATCACTAGGATTTCCTAACACTCCTGTTTAAAAGTATCAGGAAATAGAGCAGCCTTAGCACAAACCATCAAGGACACAGTAACCAACAAGGAAAACGAAAGCTTTTGTTGACACCCACTGGAACAGGCTTTGCCAGTATCTAGGGTTATAAATGATGCCAGAAAATCCCTCTCCCTGAGGTATCATGCTAATGTTTTCTCCAACTCTCCTAGTCTATTTTAACTTGATTTTAACTGAAAGAGTGTCTAGCTCAGGGGGAAAAAACGTAAATCTTCTCATCCACAAGGAGTCAGTACTTGACTTCTACAGGAGGCAGTTAACTAATTAACTCATTAAATTAGAGACAATTACTTGGCAATGTCAGTGAGCCTGTTGCTTGAAGAGGCAGAACAGAAGAGGGAATCTAGAAATGAAACTGGAATCTATCCACAATCAGTCAAGATGCTAAAACATTTAAAGTCTTATGCTAACAAAGAAAAGCAGATACCTCAAAAAAGTGACATATTTAAGGCAATAGTATTTTTAAATACTTTTAAAATAGGATAGATCCACTTATTTTTAAAATCACTTATTAAATGCTTTGAATGCTTATTTTAACTGGCTGGGGAATAATATTTAAACTGATTAAAAGAGTAAATATAGCCTAAAGTAACAGATATAAGACTAGAAATAAGAAAAGGTTAAACAGTCACACTGATAACGCCTCAAGAATTGGCACTAAAAAATGATAAAAAAGCAATTCAAAAAAAAGTATTGGGTCTCCTGACTAATACTTAAGATAAAGAGTTAATATATCAAGTAATTAAGTAGTTTCATAATATTTCCATTTTGTCCCTATCATGCACATGGTGCACTAAAGTGACTTTAAATTAACCAAATATTATATCCATACTCCAAATAGCTTTAAAGTTAATCATTTGCCATTTAAAAGATGCCTCTTAAGGAGCTGTAAATCCATCTTGGGCAAGAAGTCAAGGACACATAAAGGACACTGACAAGAAGTAGCTGACAGTATCTGAATAAAAGTAAGTGATCTATTTTCTTGATTAAGTTTTTCAAACGCAACTCAAGTATTTCAATGTAAATGTGCACACATCTTTGGCATTTCCAGAAATATTTAAATTTACACTGGGTATAGTTCACATGTGGTTGGAAAGGCTTTGACATTCTGAAACTTGAGAAATTTAAAAAATTAAAAAGTAGAATCTTAGGAGTGATTAGAATCTTTTTATATGTTTAATCAAAATGCTTGTCTATAAAAAGGCAACTGAGTTTCCTTTTTGGCTGGGTTTCACATACAGATATGTGCACTGAACTCCCACTAGCTCCAAATGAGAAGATCATATCACCTAGAAATGTTATGCCTACCAAGCCAACAGATCAACATATCAAGGTCTTACTTGACAGAAGTGAATTGGTAGTAGGAACTTTGCAATTTACCAAACTTAACCTTAAGTGACCTATAGAATATATGCAACCTACATCACAGGTTAACTATATTAACTAGATTTGGCAAAGAACACACACATAATCCTAAATTTCCACTGAATAAAGAAATAAAGAAGGTTAACTTAAAATTCAACGACATGCACACTGAAATAAGGTCCACCGTATTTCAATTGGGCCTTATCTAAGGAACATCTGCCAAGATCACAAACAGGACGTCCATACCCACAGGACAGGAAACAGGACATGAATATGTCTTTGTGGAAGACATGCTTCAATTTACCATGAAAAGAGGACCCAGGGTGGGGTGCACAGGTGGTTCAGCGGCGGAATGCTCACCTTCCATGTGGGAGACACAGGTGCGACCAGACAACGCACCTGCCCCCACCCCCCACCCCCAAAAAAAAGTACCCAGGTGATGAGCAGTAGTTAGTTGAGGAGGTGAGACTGGGTCAGATTAAACAACCTGAGGAAGGAGAAGGAGAAGCGATAACTACTGGGACTCAGGAGGGTGGCACCCTACGAGTCACTAGCCAATATGGCTCTTAAGCACTTGAAATGCAAGTGGTACAAACTGAGATGTGCTGTAAGTGTAAAATATATATAGGATTTGGAAGATTTAATGCGAATTGAAGATTGTAAACTGCATCACTAATATTTTTTATATTGACTACATGTGGAAATAATATTTTGGATATACTGGGTTAAATAAAATATATTATTTAAATGAAAAACAAATCAATGACATGAAAGAGTAAAAAAAAAACTATAGTCTAAATGATATGAATTGCTTTTGTTTAAATAATTTCAGTTCAAAAACAAATACTTCAAAGTTTTTTACTTCTAAAAGATTTTCCAAAGAATATAAAGGGAAAACCTGATCTGCTGTGCAGAGAAAGCTGGGTACATTTTAAAAATTATACAATGTATCAAGGTCAAGGATTTTCTTTTAAATATGCACATCAAAGCTATGCAATAGAACTAGAAGTACTACTTTTTAAGCCAAAAAATCTGCTGAAATCAAATCTCTGAGGTTTCTTGCATTCATCCAGAAACACGTATTAAGCACCAACTATGTACTGGGTACTATGCCAGGTGCTGGGAATTCCAGGACCCGTATGACAGGGTTTCTGCCCTCAAGTGTCTCAGAAATGAGGGCGTAACAGACACCGAAACTAGGGCCAGAAAACTTTCGTTCTAATCCCCTGTGCTATTAACTAGTTGGGCATTCTTGAGAAAAAGAGGCAGCTTCTCTGAGAGGTTACAGAAGAATGCCGTCGTACTGTGAAAGAAAAACGAGATCTTAAACTTCCAAGTACTTGGAAAGTATAAAGCATATACATACTGAGATAAAATTGCAAAACGCAAAAGGTGTAGAAACACAGAAAACCATGAAATCCCAGTTTTCCACCTTGCTTACTGAAATTTTCTGCTTTTGCCCAAACATGAAGGCGTTACTGTTCTATTTCCCTCCAGCCAAGGTTTCCTGGGAGTTAGTTGGCTTACACTATTCCTGAGCTTACCAAATCAGCCCTGACTGGTCTAGGCAGCTTCAGCTCTGCTTATCCAACATGCGGCTGTAATATGAGTCAAAACAAACTGTTCTCCCATGACTCGGTTCCAACTGAGATGAACCAACATTTTCAGGTCTTAACATCCTGTCAATTTCAAAAACTCAAATGACGATCCTAACCTGTGACAACTACAGATATCACAGAGTGCATTTCCCATATAGAAGAAATGAATTACATGAACTACGAAATAAAAGGACAATATGTACCAAGGCAAGAGCCGAGCATATGAAGCTAATCCTCTTGCTGTCCTTTACTATTATTGCTCTTACTTCTAACAGAAGCCAAATTTAGTCAGGAATGCATGCCCTTTTGCTGTACAAGCACTCTGCCGAAGAAGCAAAGACCACAGTAGATCTGACACATGAATCCTGTTACAATATGACAATGTAGAATTCACTTCATTTTAATATGCTAGCATAATTAGTATGAAAGAGCAGGCTCTGTCTGCTGAACCATCGTGGCCCACCCTGTTATAAACAATATTTTAATGAGGAAAAAATAAATTTCAAACACATTAATTTTTTTAAACAGATCTTACTTAGTAAGTAAGTAAGTAGTAAAGTGTAAAATTTTTTTGATAGTTCCTTAAATCAACTACAAACACATTAGGGAAAGACAGCTTTATACAAGTGATTTTAACTGGCGCTTTCAGCTGCATATTTCACACACACTAGATGTAAAACTTTGTATTTGATTTCATAAAGAAAATTCTCCAGAAGCTTACCCTACTAACTCAGGTTGCTTCCACTGAATATTGCGTGCTTATTTTTTTTCTTTAATATATGTATTTTTACTATCCATTATAGTACAGTACAGCTACTGAACACTACAATTTCTAATACAGGGAGGAGGTATGGGGCCCTTAAGGTCTGAAATCAACTGAAGTCACCATAATATACTAGAGCTACCAAAACAATTTTCCCCTCAAAACGGCCAAAACCTTGGAAATAACATAGTGATCCTGGAGAACCAGTAACTGGAACTAGAATGCTTCCCAGGGCAGATTAAGTTGAATAAATTATTTGCATTGTTCTTAAGATAACTACTTCAATTTCTTAGCCTAAGTAACCATGGGAACATATAAGGAGCATATATATTTACAAGCCTGGGCAAATCATGCCCCTTGGGTAATCAAGTTGCAGCTCTGAGGGGGGAAGAAAGAAGGTGCCAATGTTGGTAAGCCTTGATTAACTACCAACATTTTTGTCAGAAAGGACTTTTATTCTGGCAGTAAGCAGAAAAGATGAAAAGATCTAAGAAACAGATCAACTAAGCACAATGTATGAATCCTGTTTGGATCCTGGTTTTAACAAAGCAACTTAAAAAAATAAAAATTAAAGAGGAAGCAGGAAAATTTCAACCCTGAATAGAAATTGATAATATTAAGGAATTTTTTTAGACAGGCTAATGATATTGTGGTTTGCTCGGCTGGTTGGTTGGTTGGTTTTCAGGGTCCTTATCTTTCAGAGATATACATCACAGTACTTATGGATACAGTGTTATGATGTCTTGGATTTGATTCAAAATAATCAAGCAATATAGATGAAACAAGATTAGTCATAATTGGTGAAGCTGGGTGATAGGTGTATGGTGATTCGTTATACTATTCTCTCTAGCTTTGTATATGTTTGAAATTTTCCATATTAAAAAGTTTTTTAAAAGACTATACAAAAATAAGATGATTATGTATGCAATAACATAGCTGTATTTCCAAACATATTACTAAGTAAAAAAAGGCAAGTTGCATTAAAACATATAAGCAAAGCTCCTCACATTTACTGTATGACCTGAGCAAGTTACTTAACCTTTCTGGGGCTGTTTCCTCACCTATAAAATGGGAATAATAATTGTACCTACATTATAGCGTTGTTCTGAGAACTAAACATGATGATTTGAATAAAATAGAATAGTGCCTGAAATGTAACTCAGTAAGCATTAACTACTATTATCATTAATGCTTTTTTAAAGGACAAAACAATATATTTTCTAAGTAAATGCACAGGAAACATAAGGAAAGAAACATAAACAACTAAGAACAGTGATTACTTCTTAAGTGCCATGGAAATAGTGGGATTTTGGGTACAGCTCAGAACAGACGTCAGGATTTCAGCCTTATCTAGACTATTCTAACTTTTAAGAAAAATAATGTGTCCATGTATGAATTACAATCTAAGTAGCTCTAGGCTATAGTTCTTAAGGTCAGGGATGTCTTATTTATCATCATACCTCTAAATAATGTGTCCATGTATGAATTACAATCTAAGTAGCTCTAGGCTATAGTTCTTAAGGTCGGGGATGTCTTATTTATCATCATACCTCTAGCACCTACTATAGTACGTGGCTCTTAGAAGGGCAATCAGGATCAATCTGAAATGAACTGAACTGCTCAGAATCATGAGCCAAGGGATAAGAAAACTAGGGAGTAAAGGAAAGGAAAGGAAGACAACCACGTATAAAACATAGAAAGGAAAGAAGAGGTATCTGAAGAGGGAAATAGATGAAAAGGTTACATTTCTTCTTTAGAGATCTTAATTTTGGTTTCTATAATTTATTGTCCTTTTGTTAGGTATTTTTCCAGATAGTATGAAAGTAGTGCTAGAACCAGAGCCAGAGAATTTAATGGTGTTGATTTGTTGAAACCTTCCAAAAACAAACTCTCTTCCCATCTGCCTCCCAGCTTCCCTGAGGCACTCCCAAGCTCCTAGGTTTCCCCATCTCTTCTATGACATATCTCATTTTTAACCTTTTATTCCCCCTTCTTCTGGTAACTGTACCCTGACTTTCCTTTAGGGAACACCCCTCTCCCACTCATTTATGCATGAGATTAAGTGGGGCTCACTTCACCCCACAGGTCCAGAGGTGAGCATGTGACGCAGCTCTGGCCAATGAGAGAAGTGCCTTCTGGTACACAGCAGTGGGCCAACCAGATCACATGTACAACAGCTCCTGGCTTAACCCAGATACTGGGAAAATGGCATCTCCTTTCTGCTAGAAGTGCTAAACTGGTAGGACTATAATCTGAGTCTGCCCCACATGGCAGAACCTGTCTGAAAACAAAGCCAGCACAAAGGAAAACAAAACTAAGAGATGAGAAGTGCATGATCCCCAAGGATAGCAGGTACACACTTTGATCCAGACATGGCTTGTGCACTCTGAGGGCCAAGCAAGTTGACCTGAATTTCTGTCACTGAAATAGTCTTGACTATTCAAAATATGTACTTCTTCCAGTTCTAGAAGCCTAATACCAATCATAGCACTGGTTTCTGTGAAAGATGCTTCAGTCATTTCAGCAGCATTAAGTAAAAGAGAGCTGGACAGAGCAGGGATAACGTAATTAAAAGAAAGAAGAAAAGAAAGTTATACACAAAAGATGTCTCTGTCAAGTCTGTGTCTTGGTATTACACAGCCTTGGGTTGGACTACTCTTCCTCTCTGGTCCAGACTGACCAGCTGAAGCTTCAGAAAGTGTTTACAAACATTTTCTGTTTGTTGGGTCTTTCAGTTCTCTTAGCCTTAGACTTGTAGGCTATATCACTTCTCAGAACATAAAGACTAGAGAAAACTCATCTGCTATAGTGGTGTTTCTGTATGTGGGGATTTGTGAAGATTTCCAGATATGTCTCTAGAACATGAGTGCATGTACATAATCATAAACACATATTAACATCCTTCTAATCGGTTTAGAAGTCCAGCCCAGTTATCTAGGAAAGATAAGGGACTGAAATCCTATTTAGGAGGAAATTCCTCATCTCATCTTAGAAAAGAAGGAAGAGGAGAAGAAACTATGCTTTATTCAGTTACCCATGTGTCAGGCATAGTTTAAACTTTACTTGATTTCATCATCATAACATCCCTCAATAGCAGTAGTAGTTATCTCTGCTTACACGGATGGGGAACCAGACTCAAAAGTAATATAAACACCTAAAGTCACATAGCAAAAAAGGAGTCAAATGAGGATTCAAACCCAGGTGAGAACACAAACCCCACATAGGCTCCAGGGACACCATGCTGCCAACTGGATGAAAAGGGGTTAAGTAAGGTCCAGCTCAAGATAGTCTAGCACCATTACTCAAGAAGAAATGAAACTGGAAGAATTGCAGTCTACCTAAAATAACCATCCACAAGAGAACACAGAAATATCTGCACACATCCACAATCTAGTCAAAATGTATACTGGATCATTCCACTTCCAAGGGGAAAGATCTTCCATGGCTTTTGCACTGCTCACAAAATAAAGCCCAAATCCTTCTCCATGACCTACAAACAAGGCCTGCCTGGTCTGGCTGCTTCAGCCTCAACTCTTACTAGCCCCTGTCCTCTCACTCACTGATGAGTGAAGCACACTAGTCTCCCTTCTTTTTGTCAAATATACCGAGCTCTTTCACACATGTAGGCCTTGGCAGATGTGTGCCCTCAGTCTGCAATTCTCTCCACAACCCCACCTTATTCACCATCAGTTCTCAACTCTAACCTCACCTCCTCAAAGGCCTTCACTGACCGTCCCCTCTATAGTGGCTTTTTTCATTATTCTGTTTATTTCCTTATTGGACTTTGTCACAATATGTAGCTACATTTTTTAAGATTTGTGGGCTTTTTTATTGTCTGTCTCATCCCTGGAATATGAGGGCCTCTCCCCATTGAGCTGTCTTAATTCTGTATAACTATTACCTACCACAATGCCTGGCCTGGCACAGAGTAGGCAATGAAAAATGTATTGATTTTTTTTTTTAATGTATTGATTGGTGGCAGAACATGACATGGCATTAAAACCAATATTATCTTTGCAATTATTTTTCAATCCTTCTGACTGACTCCAGGACTAAAGTCTCAGTTTGCTGTTAACACACCCTTAAGACACCTAAAACTTTTTTTATAATTGAGAACTCTATATAGTTATGCTAAATACTTTATAAACTAAAGTTAATTATCTTCCTTTCCTAAATTTTGAAGAACTGGTGAAATTCCTTATGTAGTATGGCTGAGAAAACTAGATCCTCTTTTGCATATCACATACTGGGCTTATTTAACCCAGTTTATGCTGGGAAGTCAGCTTTAGGCTCTGAATTGCTGGGTTCCTCCTTTTTCAATCATATCCATGCTAGAATTTTAATACATACACACTGAGAATTTGGTTTTACTTCACTTCCCCAACCAAGTTAACATACTAGTATTCATACTTGCTTATCTTTTTCAATGTTCATTAAGCCATACACAAACATACATACATGTGAAAATATCCATATACTCGCAAATCTGAAGTGACTGTTTTACAAAACTGGAACCATGCATATGCACTTCTTTACATCTTTCTTTTCTCACCTAACAGTACACTGAAAATTCCTCTAAATCAGCTGATACAGGCCTAACTCATTCTTTTTCAGATGTGTATTTTTTACCAATTTTCTACCATTTCTTTTTGATAGTATTTACTTTGTTTCCATTTTGGTTTTTTTTTTTTTTTTGAGGAACAGTGCTGCAATTAACAGGTATTTCTATGAGTACTTTTATTCCTCCAAGATAAATATCCCAAAAATAGGATTGTTTGTTCAAATGTTGTCTTTTTTCTTGAAACCATTACCAGACTGCTTTCCAAAAAGTCTTTATTTCTAAGAATACTGTATGAGTAACTTTTTCTCCATATTTCAGCTTCAGTAGAGGTCATCACTCTTTAACATTTGATAATTTTATTGTAACTGTAATGTTGGTGAAACGTCCACACTTTTGAAAACATTTTCCTAATCTCTATTCCAAAAAAATGGAAGGGTCTCCTGCCAAAAGTCCTGTTTAATATCCCTCTCAGCTCCAGGCTACTGTCAAAAATAAGTAAATAAATACATAATATGTAAACAAATATTTAATGAATAACATGACAATTCTTTCACTTAAAAAATTAATGTTATCATGAAAACTCTAAGGAAAAACAACTCTTTGCATTAGCAGCACCTTCTTCCATTTAGTTGTAATCTGAAATAAAGATAGAAAAAAATGCATTTTCATAATTTTCTGAGGGACATGATCTTCAGTGTTATGTTGATAATAATGAAAAAAACAGAACAAGATCAAAATAATATCTCAAAATAATGAGCCTACTTCACCACAAAATGCATACTACATTAACTCTTCATTTGGAAATTTGTCTGATTTATAATAAACAGGCTTTGACAATCATGTTGTTTTCCCCTCACCTCACTCTTCATTGCCTCTATTGTTTTCTTTTGCTACTGTATACTTCTGATGCAGCAAAATTGGGTCAATGATAGTGTGTGGGTGAGAGAGGTAAAAAAAAAGATAAATCAAGAAATGACAGTTGCAAGAGTAGCAATAGTAAAATCTTAGCTTGACAACTGGCTGTAAAATAACAGCACAGTCTAACACATAAGTCTTCATTTGTTGTGCTTCAATCTCATGAACTTGGGGGAGAGGCAGAGGGAGAGCAGAATCCTGGTGATATCACCAGTTTTTTTAACTAATAGAAAATATAGCCTATCAAAATCTGAGAAGCAATGAAGGACATCGAAAAAATAAACCTACAGTTCTCAAAATAAAATGATTTACTTTTTATAACGTCTTTCTCATGAAAGCTTGCACCCATAATGCCACTAAACATGTGCCAATACTTTCAAACAGCAATATTCTGTTATTTATAAGAGAAATTACTTTTGAGTCTTGCTGACATTTGTGAATTTAGACAGTTAATGCCACAGATCTAAACATAACAAAGAGCTTTCAATAGTATTTTAATTGTTTAAATTAAATCTTCCCTCTATATTCTTTAAATAGCTAAATGATCTTGAATCCAAATGACCTCAAAATCCTACCAAAACTAATTCATACTAATAACAAAACAATTTATATCTAAACACTTTTTGTGAAACTCCTACTCTAAATTCTAATGGGATTCAATTATTTAGCAACCAAATTTAACAAAAAAAAAAACACATACTCCCAAAATAGAAGCCTTGTTAATTCACCTCTATCCTAAAAATGCCAAGTTCATATTCTTTTCTTTACTTTCATATTTAATACCAAATTTAATGAATCGCTCCCTTACTAAGTACCTGGCATTGTGTTTTCTTTCCATTTCCCCAGCCTTCAGCCACTCCAGGTCATTATCTCCCAGTACATTGTTTCAATAGCCTCTTAGCTGATCACCTTGCCCATTTCCAATCTCTCCACTCTTTATCCAACGTACACAAAGAGCTGCCAGAATTCACCACTTCAATTTATCCACTCAGAAACCCATGGTGCCTCCCTACTGTTTCAAATCTAAACCCCTGGGCCACCTGTTCTAGATAGCACAGTAAAGAAGCACTTTAGTTTTTTTACAGGACCCTAGGTGACGAGATATTTTCTCTAACTTTTTAGCGAAATACAGTTGCCATTAGCTCCTTCCATATTTCGGTCTCTCAAAATTCACCTCCAGTTTCAAAATCCTACAAGCAGGGCAGGCCACATTGGCTCAGCAGGCAGAGTTCTCGCCTGCCATGACGGAGACCCAGGTTCGTTTCTCAGTGCCTGCCCATGCAAGGGGGTGCGGGGGGGATTCTACAAGCAGTATTCTGTGAGGGTTGAATATGGGTTCTGGCATTTGATTTGAATCTTGCCTCTACCACCTAAGAACTAAATGACATTAACCAAGTCACATAACATATCACAGCAATAATAATTCTACCCCACAATATAAGGTTGCTTGGAAATTAACAAAATATACTTAGAGCACCAGGCCAACGTCCGATATGCTGTAAATGATTAGTAAATGTTAGCCATTGTCATTATTGTCATATGACCTCTCTGATCTGGGAAAGTCAAGTTGCTTGCTCTACAGTAGGCCATGCATTTGCCCTCACTATCCTTGACTCCTCAACCACAGTCCATTAGAGTTGGAACGTACCTCAGAAAGGAGTTTGTTCAATCACCCATCCCTCACCATTCAAGTCTTGGTGCAATCCTCCCTTTTGGTTGTTCAATTTGGTATCTTTTATCATACCAAATACAAGTGCATGGCACACAGAAAATGGTCCTTAGTAAGTTATTTGAGTAAATATGTTGAGTGCTAAAGAAATATGTAGTAGTATTTCTCTCTCTACTACCCATAAAATATTAATAAACCATATACATCTGTAACAAACTTGCTAAACAATGCCCTATAGCTTCAAGTAGCTGGAGTTTGAAGAAGTCAAACAAGGAATAAAATTTTAATATGTTATATGGTAGCTGTTTCAGTTGATTCAAACTATCTTGTATATGGTGCTGCTTTTATACCTTCCTGAAGGTACGTATCTGTGTCCTATCCCTCTCTTATCTGTCAATAATGCCTAGGTCAACACTTAATTAGTGCTAAATACTTGGTTAAGAATTCCAATTTCCATATATCCTTTATGTCCCATTGAGCCTGAGAGGAGAAGCCCAGAAAGGCTAGATAATGAGGGTGCAACAACCAGATAGTGACAGAGCTGGGAACTGAACCTAGCGCTCCTGACAGCTAGGCTGGTGTGCCTTTTACTATATCATGCCACATCTCAATTGACTTCTTCTATGCATATTTAATCTAGAAAATAAAATTAATGATATCACATGAACGTCTCACGAAACAATTACATATAATCATATGATGTGGTTAGTACTGACATATTTTTAGCTGTTCTCAAGATTCTTCTGGGGAATAAAAGTCTCAAGCCATAAATGGAGGCTTTCTGTTATAATTACTTTTGTACTGGAAAAGGCGCTTTCCTTATCAGATTTTACAAAATTTAAGACTGCCATTTTCATTAATTCTTTGTCACGAACTACACATATATATGGTCATCTATGCAACCTCCCCAACAATAACTTAAGTATAACCACATGTCTCAGATAAAAATGTCATCTATTCCAGGCTCATCAGCATATGTTAGAATCTGTTCCTAATATAGAATCATAGACTTTCAGAGCTGGAAGGAACCTTGGAGATCACCTCTCATTTTACAGAAGAAACTAAGGCCCAGCAGAAACCTGCTCAAGGTCAAAAGGTGCCTACATAAGAACCCAGATACAGAAAAGAAAGCTCTCAAAAGAAAAATTCAGAGAAAAACACAATATGTAATGAAACACTTTAGTTTACCTCCTTTTAAATCTATTTCTTTAAAAAAATACTTTTATTTTGAAATAATTTCAAACACAGGAAAACTATAAAGATAATGCAGAAACAGTATATAAAACCCCAACATACACCCCACACAGATACTCAGATTTACTATCTATTAGCATTTTACCACATATGTTATATCAGTCTATCTCTAACTTCTAAATGTGCGGGAGTAAGTTGCACACATCATGTTCTTCTAATACTTAACACTTCCACGTACAATTTCTGAGAACAAGGACACTTGCTTATGTAACCAGCTTAAGTACAGCTATCGAATTCAAGAAATTTAACATTGATATATAAAGCACACAGGCCATATTCCAATTTTTCAATCATTCCAATAATGTCCTTTTAAGCATTTTCTCCTCCATTATCAGCTCCAGTCCAGGATTACATATTACATTTAACTGTCTCTCTCTCTCTCTCTCTCTCTCTCTCTCTCTCGTTTTAATTGCTTCAAATCTATACAACATAAAATTTCCCATCTAAACCTACTTTTTAAGTACAACTTCCTGAGTAGGAAAGTCTGAATTTTAAGAAAAGAGAGCAAAGTAAAAAACTAAGCCTCAATCTTCTTTTTTTTCCAGTATCTATAGCCAAGTCACTGATACTAAAAGCTGAGCAAATAGAGGTGGATCCTTGCAAGCATTTTAGAGAGTAATACTTTTTAACAAAATCCCAAAGGCCTATGAATTTTAATGTAAATAAGTAGAGGGGAAAAAAAGGAACATACAAATTAAAAATAGCTATAGCTATAATACTCTTACCTCTATAACATTTTACATGGTGGATTGCTTATACTTAGGAAAACTTCATAAGCAGGCAACTTTTAATGAAGGAAGAACCATAGTCACCACACAAGAATGCCAATACATTTTGAAATTTCATTTTAGGCACTGCTTAAGGAAAACTGGAAATTCTACTTTTTAGTCCTTTTCTTTCCACATGTCTTATAAAGAAAAACAAAAATTTGAGGAAAATATTTTATCAAACCTTGATAAAAAGGAAAACCTTTCATCAAAACCTTATTATAAGCTATGCTGTCTAGCCATGTTTCTAAGAATGCACAAAAATAGACCATTCCTCAAAGTTAAAGCCTGACAAGAGATAAAAACTTACACAGTTGCTGTTTGAACAAAAAGCAGGTTACAGAAACCGACTTACCTGTAGAAATATGTTTCTTAACTCATGAGGATCACCTCGCTTGGTTGTCTGCACCTGTAAGACAAAATTAAAAGCCCGTTAATGCTTCACTAAAGACCTATCTTTTTAGACTAGAATTCACATCTCCAACAGTGTTCTTTTATTTTTTATAATGGCATTTAGTTTCAAACAAACCAAAAGCACTAACTGCTGAAAACAGCTGTCAAATTGGAAATGCATAACTGCAGGGCAGAATGACAGATGTGACAAGCATAACATATAGCAAATCGATGGGCAAGGCTTCTTCTGAACTGGAAAGGGAAGGCAGTCAGGATCCATCTTTACTTTACTGCCCATCTACTAGCAACACAGTAGCAACCACCCATCTTCAGAGCAAGAGGCCACCAAGAATGGAGCAACAGGAAAGTTAAAACACCCAAGTTAATCCCACGGCCTATCCGGTATTCTTCCAGGTGGAAAGCAATGCCAACACATAATTATCTGCGCGCTCCCCTCTTTCCCCACCCAACCTAAACCATGAGAGATGCTACAACGTTTCCAAATGCTTTCCACATCCTGCAACCTGGAGCCTCAATGAGGCCCCAAATTATTCAATTGCTCACCCCTCCCCCACCACAATACATCGATGCCTTAGGCATCCCGTGCTTTACCAGCCACTTCCTCCCACCCCGCATCCGACGCCGTTCTACGCCGGGCTCACAGACCCATGCACTTAGGGCAGAACACTACTCTTCCTTTTCCGACCCGTGGTCCTCACTAGCCGGTGAAACTCCCAATCTCTCCTCCCTCCCCTCCCCCAGCCGGGCATCCTCTCGCTCCGGTCCAAACCCCGCACAGCTCCACCACCCGCGAACTGGAGCCCCAGGACGCACTATCTAAGAACTAGGCAAAGAAGCAAATGGAAAGAGGTGGAGAGCTGGAGGGCGGACCCCCGGAATGTCTCATATGCAATAAAGACAGCAGCAGAGTTGGAGTCACCTTGACCGCCATGCTGTGCTCGGAAGCCGAGGACGAGCGAGTGAGCGAGCAGGGCCGAGCTGTCAGGGCGCGCGCGCGCCGCCTCCTTGGCGGCGCCCGCCCTCCCTCCGCTCGCCGGCGCCGCGCGCGTCCCCATGCAAATGAGCTCGGGGCTGGCGTCGTGGGAAGTGGGACCCGCGCCCGGCAGCGAAGGGAGCTGGCCCGCTGGCCGGCGAGAGTGCGGGCCGGGCGGAGGAGGGCCCTGCTGCCCACGGGGAAAACTGCCCGCCGAGCCCCGGGATGCCGTCTCGCTGCGCAATGCAGACCGCTGAGCCGCCGCCAAGAAAGCCCAGGTTTTTTAAGGCCTCTTAGTGTGGTTTTGGGCGCCGAGTTCAGCCTAAGTCGTTTCCTCCCCACCCCCGAAGCTTAAAGGGCCACTTGGGGCCTATGTTGACCCAGGTTTCTTAGGATCAAAGAGCACGTTCCATTAATAACAATAATAATAAATGAATTGATGACAACTGATTCCAAATACTGACAGCAAAAAGATTGGCAGCCCCTCACACTGGGGACAACCTAAGTAAACGTAACTGGAGAAATATGCCCCTAAATTGGCATGAGATAAATACACCATGTTTTTGCTTCTTGTACTATTATAATGCTTTATTAGTTAGTAGACTTCCTCCACATTCCCAGTCACACAAATCTTTGGATGAGGTATAAATGCATACAAAAAACTGTTTTCTTTCAACAAAGTTGGAACTAAATCCTGGCTCAAATTGTCCCAATGTGAATAGAATGTAATTCTCCATTCGATTCCCAACTCAACCTAAAAGTAATACCTCTACCCTGAAACAAAATAATGTTTCTAAAACTGAATCTTGCCATTATGACTGTATTGAGCTATAGTCACTCAACAAACACTGGGATCTATTAAGTGCCAGACAGTCTTGCTTGTATGGAATTACATAGACATAACAGAGTCCCTCCCCTCAGGAGCTTACAGATGGTCCATGCTTCTCCACATCCCCAATTTCGAGTGAATTTCCACTAGGCAAAGGAAATGAAAATGCAGAAAGAGGAGTGGCAAATGGAAATTGTGGATAAGGGAATGCTATATTACTGGAAGTACTCGCAAGATGAGCTTTTCTGATGCAGTTGTTTCAATTGTCTACCACCGTTACATCTTTCTTCAATCTGTTCAAAGTGCTTTGAACAATGTAATTGGATGTTAAGATGGGATTTTTTTAATTCATATTTTGTCCGACTAAGACTTTATGCCCCTGATACTCTGCTGTATCTTATTTTATGAAGTTTCTCCAAGTAGGAATTTCAAGCGTTTCTACTGGAAATGTTGCTGTTAACCAAATCTGTATTGTCAGAGTGAAAATTTAGGGTTGGACTGGCCACTCCTACCAAGGAAGAAAGCTTACATTTAAATAGAGCACACAACAATAATTAATAGGTTTAGGCACCAAACTGCAATGAAAATTTTCTTGACTGAAAAACAATTGATCTTGGAGCAAGTTAAAGGGCTTCATTTGTACCTATCTAGCTGCAATGGAGATGACATGACAATCTAAAACTCAATAAGGCTGCCATGTGGAAAAGAAGATAGAAGAGTATTAAATAAATGTGAATTTTGCTAGATTTTTTCATCTATTCAAATAAAATGAACAGCATTAAACAAAGATGTTAAACGTATATGCTATAGGATATGCACTAAGTGTTGAAAGACATACAAAAGCATAAAAGACACAGCTACTGCCCTGAAAAACTTTGGAATCTGTCATTCTGTTGTAATGACTGGCTATTAATATTAGCGGGAGTTAAAACAACTTTAAATTTACCTTTGTCTCAATTGTAGATTATTATAGTTGGGGAAAAATTTATGATTTAATGCAAAACTAAAAGAAAAATCTGTCAAGTAAGATTCATAATATGTTTGAGAAAAGGTAGTGGAAATGACTCAAAACTTTATGAGTTTTTAAAAATTACGTGTCAATATGGTAACTCAGAACTCTCTTTAAGTTGCAAATGATATTTGTAAAAAAAGAATTAATTGTAAAGTTGTGGACAACTTTAAGTTGAGAACGTAATGATTAAGACAGCCTAGAAAGAATGGCATTTCAGAATGCAAGATTGGAAGTTAAAGGCTGGGACTAGCTGCAATTGTATTGTATTTTCATTGCTGACCCTATAAAGCAGATGTCATTAATAGTCATTTTTTTATAGTTGGTTTCATAAAAGATTCAATACGTACCTTCACTGAGCTGGGAATTTAAATTTTCCTGTGAAGTTGATGTCCATGAAAATAATATATTACCCTCAGATGCAAAACTGAAACGTGGGGTTGCTAGACAAATGCACAGAAACATTTCTCCACTTCCCAGGCAGCTCACATTATATTTAGTTTGAAACCATCCAGGTGCCTTGTGGGTGTAAGTTAGAATTATACTAATGTCTAATGCTCTATTAAACTAAAATACAGTTATTAAAACAAGAGGCAATTTCCAGTGACTCTGTTCTGCCACAACTCCTGTGTATCTTCTAGCTGCCTCTGGTTATTTTACTGACATAAATACATTTTTGTTCCTGTTCCTTTATCCCACACAGCAACTATGGATGTCATCTTGCAAGAAGTAAATGAGGGTGGGACACAAACATTTGGTAGAGCATTAGAATATCACTGACTAATTAATGTAGTTGAGAAGCTCTTCCTAAATTAAAAGTAACACACATCATCACTATGATGAACTAGATTTTATGTCCCTTATCAACATAAAGCTGACAAAATAAATGGCATGATCTGACTTTGACACATCCTCACAAAATATATTTGAATGTTTGGAACTTGTAAATGTAGATTGGTGTTCTAGTCTGCCAAAGTTGCCAGAATGCAACACACCAGATATGGATTGGTTTTAATAAAAGATTTATTTAGTTAAAACATATAGTTCTTCAGAGGAAAGGCAGCTTTCACTTGAGGCTCTCTCTTACACGAGAAGGCACAAGACGATCTCTGCTGGCCTTCTCTCCAGGCTTCTGGGTTCCACCAGCTTTCCCCGGGGTGATTCCTTTCTGCATCTCCTAACGCCTGGGCTGAGCTGCAAGTGCTGAGATGAGGTATACTGAGCTGCTTGGGCTGTGCTACACTGAACTCTCCCTTTTAAGCTTCCCATGAATTAAATATCACTCATTGTGGAAGGCACTCCCCTAAGAGACTGCAGATGTAATCAGCCATAGATGAGTTTCACAAGCTAATGATTCAAATCCACAGCAACAGAACTAGGCACCATCACCTGGCCAAGTTGACACCTGAACCTAATTTCCACAATTGGTTTTGCGGTATAAAATTCTAAAATGGTTCTTTATATTTTACTGCAGCATTGCAAACTTATAAATTAGGTTGTGATTTTAATTCCTTCCTTACTGAGGGTCTACAAGAGAAAGCTGGGTTGTGGAAGAGTTGAGTGAGGAACATGAGGGGCTAAGTATCCAACTTTGAGCAAATTAATTTCTAATTTGGTATGCTGACCTGGAAAACAAAAAATCAAAAATTATTTACTTAGTTCAACCCAACTCACTTTATGGTTAGACACTATATTAATGCCACAATTAGATGTCTTCTATTCTGTACCAGTATAGAAATAAATTCTCATTTTGGTGTAGAGGGAGGAGAGATGTGTCAAAAATCAGATGAAATATTTGTACTTCTGCGATTGTCTTCTCCTAAGCTGCTCTTTCTCACCGTCTGACTCTATGTCCAGTAAATTATGCAATGGAGATAACAGTGATCTTAATTTTGGGACAA
The DNA here is from genome assembly GCA_004026745.1 of Myrmecophaga tridactyla. NCBI lineage: Eukaryota > Metazoa > Chordata > Mammalia > Pilosa > Myrmecophagidae > Myrmecophaga > Myrmecophaga tridactyla. Next base: position 19,714 of record PVIY010040581.1, read on the forward strand.
TAGCCTTCTTTATTCCCACCCTCTGGGAATAAAGTTTCATTTTCGATGGATTTTTGAAAGGAATTCTGAAACAAGATGCCTTACACATTTAGTCTGAGTGCCCCACCACCATACTAGTCATGTACGAGCTGGTATTTAGTAGGAAGCCATATGATCAGATGGGGGATTAATTAGATAATCTTTGTGCTTCTTCCACCATTCTAATTTCATGATTTGGATTGGGCCAAATTTAAGTTAATAAACCTATATTAAGTGCCTCTTGCTTGTATTAAACTTGTTGAGGTTTTCAGAAATATGAGATAAATATCAAGATTCCTGAAATATGGAGAATATTCTACTATGGCAACTCTTACCATTCATTTTTGTTGAATAAAACTGAAAAAAAAGATACTAAAACTTTTTGTCATGTGCCAGAGAGCAAGAAAGCTATAACAATCGTGGGGTAATGGCTCTGTATTATCACATTCTGATTCCAATCAAAAATGTATGTAGGGACTTCCAGGAAAATGGCCAAATAGAACAGCTTGAGATTAGTCCTGCTCCACGGAAAAGTTAAGAGAAGTGACTGAACAGCGACTGAGGGAGCGATTCAAGAGTGCAGCTGATCTGGGAGAGCCTTCTGAACCACATGGGGCAGCCCTGGTTGCAGAGTTTGCAGAGGCCAAGGAACTGAGAGGCAGAAAGCTGGAGGGTGGAGCCTGGCACGGAGGCGCCCGAGCCCGCGGGACTGCGGGAATTTAGGACTAGGAAGTAAACGAGGCCTTGTTCCTTGGGCTGGCTACCCTCATGGGAGCAACCCTGTAACCAGCAACTCACCCCACACCCCACCTACTGGAACCCCATCACCTGCTCCCATTCCCTGTTTTCCAGGCGCCCCCACCCCACCAGCCCCCAGTGAACGTACCTGCTCCACACCCCCACCCGAGCACTACCACCTCAAGTGCACCCAACCCACCTCTCCTGCACCCCACCCGAGCACTACCTCCCCCTCCCTGTTCCCTGCAGGCTGTTGCCAGTGCATAAAGGTTGCAGACACTAACCTCCATACCTAGGATACCCCCGCGCCACCGCCCATAGTGTCGCACAGCCTCACTCCGCCCCCACCGAGCTCTGCGCATCCATTTACCGCGCTACCAGGCCCACGCATGCACGAAGGCCCCCAATCATGTCATTGAGCTCGGAGCCACACTTTACAGCAGTCCTAGAACTGCGCAGGGCCCTCAGCCTCACTTCCCAGGTCTGAGGAAGTGCTGACCTGCACAGCTGGGTCACATCTGACCACAATCCACAAAGGCATAACACCGACCTGCTGCCACAGTTCTATGCTTGAGCACAAAGGGCCCTGTGCCTTAGACCAGCGCACACCATGGTTACACCCCCCCAGATCGGTGCACCCACAGATCTGGGGGGGGGCGTAACATCCTCCCTGGCCACTGGGCACCCACGTTCACAAGCCACCAGTGAAACATCCCCAACCTGCACCTACACCTGCCCTGAAACAAATCACCGCACTGAGTGCCCCACCCCGTGCCCTGCTCCCTGCTGTACGACCATTCTACTGAACACAAGTCCTGAGACTACTGAAAGAAATCAGCTCAGTAAATCAATCAAGATATTTACATGCAACGAAAACAGCAGAAGATCACTAAGCATATCACAATGCAGACAGCTATAGCCCTGCCTAATGCCCAAATTAAAACACTTGAAGAGACACAGATGTTGGGACAATTAATCAAAGATGTTCATACAACTCTACTTAATAAAATAAGTGGTATAGCAAATGACATAAAGTAGATCAAGATGACAGTAGAAGAGCATAAAGAGAAATTTGAAAGAATGAATGGAAAGATAGCAGAAATCACAGAGATTAAAGACTCTTGATCAAGTAAAAAACATACTAGAGGCACACAACACCAGATTTCAAGAGACAGAAGAAAGAATAAGTGATGTGGAGGACAGCAAAATTGACTTCGAAGACAAAACAGCAAATGGCAAAAAAGATGGAAAAAATTGAATTGGAACTCAGGGAAATGATAGACAAAGCAGAGTATGCAAATAGAAGAATTTTTGGTGTCCCAGAAGGAGAACAGAGGAATAGAGGGCTAGGAAGAGTACTTGAGGATATAATAGGGGAAACCTTCCCAAACCTCATAAAGGACATAAATATATAAGTCAAAGAAGTCCAATGAACTCCACAGAATAAATCCAAATACAACTTTCCCAAGGAACATACTAATTAGTCTGTCAAATGTAGAAGAGAAGCAGAAAATCCTGAAAGCAGCAAGACGAAAACAATCTACTACATCCAAGGGAAAACAAATAAGACTGAGTTCAGACTACACAAGTAGCACCCTGGAGGTGAGAAGGCAGTGGCATGATATATTCAAGATCCTGAAAAAGAAGAACTTCCAGCCAAGAATTCTGTACCCAGCCAAATTGTCCTTCAAAACTGAGGGAGAGATCAAAGTTTTCACAGACTAAAAAATCCTGAAAAAATACATCAACAAGAGACTGGCCCTACAAGAAATACTAAGAGGAGTTCTGCCAGCTGAAAAAAAAAAAAA
>PVIY010040582.1:8790-22561 GCA_004026745.1 Myrmecophaga tridactyla
GGGAGGAGGCTGACCCCACCCCGTGCCTGTGGCCCTGTGCCCGCCCCGGTGGTTTCCTTGATTCCTTCCCCTCTCCTGCTCAAGGCTCTCCCCCGACCTCCCGCGGCTCTGAGACCTAAATCCACCAGCCCTGCCCCTCCCGGAGCCCAGCCCTGCCTCTCTCCTTGGCTTCCCGCGCTCCAGCCCCTGCCTTTAGTTCCTCAGCCGGCCAGGCGGTTCCCACCTGTTCTAATTTGCTAGCTGCTAGGATGCGATACACCAGAAAGGTTCTTAAAAAGCAATTCAAAAGTTGCTCATCCACAGTTCTAAGGCCGTGAAAATGTCCCAATTATAGCAAGTCTATAAAAATGTCCAAATTAAGGCACCCACAAGAGATTACCTTCACTCAAGAAAGGCCAATGACCAGGGTTTCTCTCTCACCTGGAAGGGCACATGGGGAACACCGGGACGTCTGCTGGGTTCCTCTCCATGCCTCTTGCTTCATGAAGCTCCCCCGGGGGCATTGTCCAATCTCCAGAGGTCGCTGGCTGGTGGACTCCGTAGTTCTCCTGTCTCTGCTGCTCTCGTCATTCTGAAGCTTTCTCCAAAACGTTTCCTCTTTTAAAGGATTCCAGTACAGACCAACCTGGAATGGGTGGCGTCACATCTCCCTCTAGTCAAAGGTTAATATCCACAGGTGGATGTGTCACATCTCCATGGAGATAACCTAATCGAGTTTCCAACCTACAGTGCTAAATAGAGCTTAGAAGAAACGGCTGTTCCCACAAGATTGATTCGGATTAAAACATGGCTTTTCTAGGGTGCATGAATTGTTTGAAATCTGCATGCCATCTCAGGGCCCTCCGCTGGACAGGACCTTCCCTCCGCCTCCCCTTGCTCATTCTTGCTGAAGTTCCAGCCTCCTGGGGAGAGTGCCTCTGTCCACTGTTCTTAAACCACTTGCCCTGTTTGCCGCTTGTTCTCCTGCACAGCTGACCCCAGTCTGTGAGGAGCGCCCCTGGTCTTCCTTTTCTCGAGCCACTGGTCACTTTTCTGTGATTCCCTGTTCCCCAGCTTGACCTTTGGGCAGCATTCCATCTTGGGGATTCCCTCCCCCCCCCAACTTCCTTAGAACTCTCTCCTGCTTCTTGGATGGTTTCTTCTCAGTGTTCTTCACAGCTTCTCTTTCTTTAGGCAATGGCCACATGCCTGCACCGTGCATCACTGCCTTTCCTCTCCTGCCTCCAGGGGCCCCAGTGCCCTGTTGGTCCTACCCTTGGGGAATCCAGTCCCCTTGAATGTGGGCTGGACTTAGTGATTTGCTTCTAATAGGTAAAATACAACCACAGTATGATGGGGTGTCACTGCTGAGATTAGGTGATAAAGCGCCTGTGGCTTCCCTCTTGGAGGTCTCCCTCTCTCCCTTGTTCTCTTGCTTGCTTGCCTGCCTTGGGGAAAACAAGTTGCTGTGTCTGGGGCAGCTCTGCGCAGAGGCTCATGTGACAGAGGGACTACCTACCCCGGTCAAGCCTTCAGATGAGACTATACCTTGGCTGCAACCTGGGATCTTGAGGCAGAGGCACCCAGCTAAGCCATGGTTTGCAGAAACCATAAGATAACAAGCATCTGTTTTAAGCTGCTAAGTTTGGGATATTTTGTTAGGTAGCACAGATACATCTGCCTAGGTGGTTTCATAGTTACTGTGGCCTTGTTAACATCTCGGGGCCAACACCTCTGTACTTCTGTTTGACTTCTCAATGCTTGTCTGCTTGATGTTGCTACATGGATGCCTCATAAATGCCTCAAAATCTTCATGTTCCAAAACCAAACTCATCCAGTCCTGTGAAGCAACTATACTCCAAGCATCTCTGTTGGATCTGTCATTTCTGAGGTTTCTCCAAAAGACTCTAGTAAACTAATCAAGACCCACCTGGAATGGGTGGAGTCACATCTCCATCTAATCAAAAGGTCACACCCACAATTGGGTATGTCACATCGCTGTGGAAATAATCAAAAGTTTCCAACCTACAGTATTGAATCAGGATTGAAAGAAATGGCTGCCTCCACAGACTGGGTCAGAATTAAAACAGGTCTTTTCTGGGGTACATAATAGATACTAACCAGCATGGCATTCATTCCATCACAACATCCCAAAAGTCTTAGGTCATTGCGGTAACAATGCTAAGTACAAAGTCTCATCAAAATCAATTATGGGTGTGGCCAGTCCTAATGCGGAATACCTCTGCCTGATGGACCTGTGATGCCTAGAAAACAAGTGGTCTGCTTCCAGCATGCAATGGAGTGACAGGCGTTATAAAACATTCCCAGTCCAGAGAGGATAAATTGGAAGGAAAACAGGGGTAATGGGTCCCACACAAGTTAGAAACCCAGCAGCTCAGAAGAAAATGATGAACTCCATTAGACTTCAAGTTCTGAGAGTCATCTGTGGATTGATGTTTTATCCTCCGGGCCTGATTGAGTGGCAGCCCCACCCTTCCCGGGCATTTGCACAGCAGCAAGCTCTCCCCGGGCTCCACCCGCTCCGAGCACCGGGATGGGGGCTCTCTCCCTGGACAACAGGATGCCAGGCCCAGCCCTCCAAGTGCCAGGGCCGATGACCTGCTCCTTCCAAGCTCAGGGGTAGGCCCACCGTTTCCACATACATGGGTTGGGCCCACGCTCTCGATCCAAGGAGATTTTTCCGTTTGGTCCTCTGCTTTCATGGTTCTATCCTTGAAGTCATTTTTCCTTCACTCTGTCCCTTTCAGTCCCGGCTGGCGGTGGTTCTGCTCATACATATTTTGCAAAAACCTTGTTGTTTTTCAGTGTGGTTCAAGCAGGTCTGAACCATCAGACAATAGAACTTTCCACTGATCCTTCCTGGATAATTGCACCCCCAATCCTGAGCTCCATTGAAATGGTTGACTGCCTCTGTGCGCTCTTTTGAAACTATTACATACCCCAGAAAAACCAAGTTTTAATCCTGATCCAATCTTGTGAGAACAAAACTATTGCTTAGGACAGAAACCTTTGATTAGATTGAGTCCATGAAATTGACCCGCCCAGTTGTGGGAGTGCCCTTTTGTTTAGATGGAGATGTGACTCTGCCCACTCAAGGTAGGTCTTGCTTAGTTTACTCGAGTCTTTAAAAGGGGAAGCATTTGGGGGAAACCTCAGAAACAGCAGAGCTGACAGAGCCAACAACAGACCCAGAAGTTTGGAGATGCAGAAAGTAAATGCCCTCGGGGAAGCTGCTTGCAACTGGAGGCCAAAGACTCCAGCAGATGCCAGCATCGTGCCTTCCCAGCTGACGCAGCTGTTCTGGACCCATTGTCCTGTCCTCAGCCAGGGCATCTTTCCCTGGATGCCTTAGCTTGGGCATTTTTATGGCCTTAGAACTGGAACTTGCAACTTAATAAATTTCCTTTATGAAAACCGACCCATTTCTGGTATATTGCATTTGGCAGCTTTAACAAACCAAACAAGGGCTCACTTCCTGAGATTAGGGAGGTCCTGGTAGAGCTGCTTCTGGCTCTGCTCTCAGAGCACACTATCTGGATAGGCTCCACGTTTTCCCAACAATCAATTGCTTGTTTTTTTTTTTTGGTGCTTAGCAATTTAGCCCTCAGCTTATCCCTTTCCTCTTGCATTAACCAAACATAGTTTGGAAATCTCAGCTAAATATCCAAGTTCGTGGCTTACAAGTTCCACTTCTAATCCAATATCAAAACCCAATTTTGCTAAGTTCTTGGCCACTTTATAACAAGAATTCCCTTTCTTCCAATGTCCTATAACATGTACATTTTTACTTCTAAGACCACATCAGAAGGAACTTTAGTTTCCATACTTTTACCTGCAGTCTTTTCAAAGCAATCTAGGCTTTTTCTATCAAGTACCTCACAATTCTTCCAGCATCTACCATTACCCAGTCCCAAAGCCATTTCCATATTTTTAGTTATTTGTCATAACAACTCTCCACTTACTGATACCAAAAATTGTTTTTGTTTCCCAGCTGCTAAAACAAATACCATGCAATGGCTCAGCTTGACAACAGAAATTTATTGGCTCATAGTTTCAGAGGCTAGAAAGCATCCTTCCTCCCAGGGCTGGTATCTCCTGGCTGGCCAGGCGTCTCTGGGTTCCTTGGCCTCTGTCACATGGCTGTGCACGTGGGGCAGCTTCTCCTTTCTCTTCCAGTTTTGTTGACTTCCAGCTTCTGGCTGCTTCTCCGTGGCTTCTCTCTCTGTCTCACTTTCACTCTGTGTATTAAGGACTCCAGTAATTGGATTAAAGCCAATCTGATTCAGTTTGGGCACTTGAAGTAACATCTTGAAACCTTATTTACAATGGGTGGACGCACACACAGGGTCAGGGGTTGGGACCCGAACATGCTTTTAAGGGGCACGTGATTCAACCCCCAACAAACGGTGTCTGCCCCATTTGCGCTCTCCCCTGGTCCTGCACCCTTTGGCTCCTGTTGGGTGCAGAGGAGGTGTGCGCTGACTGAGTTGGTTTATTTCTCCTAGGGGACCAAAAGCTCCTTGAGGGCAGGGCCTCAGTCTCACTCTTGTTTCCGTCCTCATCAGTCCTAACAGCAGTTTTTCAGGCCATGTGCTGGCAGCAATCTTGCAACTGTGGATTGCACTGTCAATGCAAAAAATTGGCAAGGATGTTCAGAGCTTATCGGGGTTCACGGTTTTCATTGTAGAGACGAGAAAATGTAGGTTTCAATCATCCTGAACCTCAGTCTCGACGGCAGGGCTGGGGACATGCCTACCTTCCTCACAGGGTCTCAAAGACTAAGAGGGAATCACCGTGCCATGGGTGACTGAGAGAAGCCATGCCTGATGACCCTCGGGTCTCCTCACTTGCCTTTGCACATCTGCCTGCACTTCCCCCTGTTCCTCAGTGTTGTGCTCAGAGGCCACCTCCTGCAGGCAGGCCTCCCTGACCAGCCACCGTGTTATATTTCCGTGACAGTAGGAATCATGCTGTGCCTGAATCCCCCACTGATCCAGCCTCCTTGCAGGTGGGGTGGGGTCTATCGATTTTGAGATCTGCTCCAGTGCCTGTGCTGCATTGTAAGCCCTCAAGAAGGACTGCGACAGAACGGAGTGACACCACCACGCCATCACCTTGGCAATGATTTAATTGAAAGGGAAGGGGTGGAGGGGGGATAAGGAAGAGTGCGTCTCCTGGTGGGGAGGCCCTGGCAGGCCATTTCGGACTGCGCTAGCTCTGAGGCTCTCCGCTTGCTAAGCCGGCCCTCGGAGGGTGGAGCTTTGCAGCAGGATTTTCTGTAGGAAGGGGCAGCTGGAGGGGGAGCTGCGAGGATCTGCACACAAACTTGACGGGCTCCAGCTGTGCCCGGCCCCCGGGCGATAAGTCGGACCTCACGCTGCCCTCTAGTGGCCATGAGGGGGAAGTGCGGGCCACCAGGGACATCCAAGGAGGTGCGTGGGAGGGGGCGGGGAGAGAGGATGTGCCTGCCTGGCCTCGGCCCGTCCCTAGGTATAAATGTGGGAGGGAAAAGGAACCACGGGGCTTCCAGCCGCAGGCCCTCCTCGGCCCAGCTGCAGTAGCCTTGGGCTGGTCACCTGTCATCGCGGAAGCACGAGCTGCCTCCTATGTACTGTGTGAGTAACGAGCCCGGCCGGCCGGGTGCACTGCGGAGATGGCCGGCATAATGCCCGCGAAAGCGCCAGGCCCTTCGCCGTGGTAAATGTGTGTGGCTGACAAGAAACCAAGGGGACGCCAAGGAGAACCCAGTCCCGATTGCACGTGGGGATGGAGAGGCACCCTTGGAGGCAGCAGCCTTGTCCAAGAGAAACGTAACATCCATGGCTGTAATTTAAAATATTCTCCTTGCAGCCAGGTTGGAAAAATAAAGGAAACAGGTGAGATGAATTTTAATGATAGATGTACTTTAGCTCATCGTGTCAAACTAATCTCTCCACACGTGATCGATATACGAGCTTTTCTTGACATATTCCATGCTGTTTTTGATCCCCAGCCTGTCTACCCAGCCCCTTGTGTATTTAATATTCAGTCAGACTCGCCACCTTTCAGGTGCTGGTGAGCCACTGGGAGGCTCCTGGGCGCCCTTTTGGACAGGCCAGCTGTGGAGCTTCCCGAAAGAAAAGGTTTTTTTTTTTCCTGGTATATTGCATTTTTTAAAATTAATTTTTAAATTTTTTTTAAATACCAAAAAACACCAAACGCAAACATTCATGTCTTTTGATCATTCCATTCTACATATATAATCAGTAATTCACAATGTCATCACATAGTTGCATATTCATCAGCATGATCATTTCCTGCAACATTTGCATCTATTCAGAAAAAGAAATAAAAAGAAAACAGAAAAAAATTCATACATACCATATCCCCCACCCCACCCCCTCACCGATCACCAGCATTTCGCTCTAAATTTATTTTAACATTTGAAGAAAAGGGTTTTTGCTTGTGGTTGGCAGAGGGCGAGGGAGAATGCCAAAAGCAAGGAGGGAGGAGACCCAGCGCCCATGAAACCTGGTCCCAGGTCTCCCGTGGACACCACTGAGGTGCTCACCTAAAGAAGGGGAGGGGAGAAGGGGAGGGTTGGGGGGACAGGGAAGGCAGAGAAAGGGAGCCAGGGAAAGTTGATGTGCAGCTAAGTTATCAAGGCAGCGAGCCCAGAAGCTACGTGGCTCCTGGTTAGCCATCGTGCAGAGGTCTGCTGGGTGTTGGGGCCCGTCCAGAGTGAGCATTTCGGACCACAGTCGGGCTGGAAAGATGGTGCTAGACGAGAAGTTTGAACCATGTCCTCCTAATCGGGCATGTGTCCCCACCAAGCACCTCAATTCTCTTCCTCAGAGGTGGTGTCAACGCACAGGGTTCTTACTTGACACCCGGCATTAAATGTCTCCGTTCCAGTTTCTTGCCTAAATAACGTTGAACTTTTCACTTTCTGATTCTCTCCCAAAGCTCGGTTGCTAGAAATTATAATTCATGGAAGGTTGCTCATAGAGTGTGCAGTCCATCCATTTCCTCTAGATAACTGCATTTTATCAATCCAAGTCAGACAGACCTTCAAACAGCTCCATATCCCTTTGCAGGTGCTGACTCCTGCCCTGCAGGGAAGAGACCACGTGCTGCGGAATGGGTCTCACAAAGCCAGCGGCTTCAGGGATGCATATGTGGACAGTTGTGCTAATTCTTAGGAATCTACTAATTAAAAAGGCAAACAGGTTGAAAGGACTGGATGGGACGAGATCCAGAAAAAAAAGGAAGGTTGAAGAGTGCAAAGTAAGCGGCTTATCCCCGCAGTGGTCATAGCAGGCATGAATATTGCAGAGGCAGGAGAATTTGGCTGAGGAATTGTGGAGTCTAAACCAACAGCTCCTTACCGGCAAGACATTAAGAAAGCGGAAATGATGGGAAAGCCTTGTTCACTGTCCAGGGTGCTGAAAATAGAAAGGACCAAAAAATCAAGAAAGAACAGATTCGAAAGACATCGTTTCTAGAGGCATAGTCTTTACCAAAGGAAGCAGCTTATTCAAGAGGTGGGCAGAAATGCCAAGGGAATGGAAGTGAGACAGGAATGGAAAAAAACAAGCAAACAAAAAAACCCAGTGTAGTCTGTTCAGAGCTGACGGAGGTAGGGAGGGATGAATGAAAGCTGGGAGGGTAAGGCAGTTATCCTCATTCTGAAACAGTTGCTGCTTCAGGAATGGGCAAGGCTTGAGGCTGAGAGGTTTTTGTTTATGTTTTTGCTTTACTGCTTTCTTTTCTTCATACAGTTTTTAACGTTGAGATATAATGCATAGACGATAAAATTCACCCTTTTAAAGTGTACAACCCAGTGGTTTCTAGCGCACATCACCATTATCTAAGTTTAAACATTTATCCACCGCCTCCAAAGGAAACTGCATAGACACCAGCAGTCACAGCCCGTTCTCCGCACCCGCCACCTCTCTACCCCCTGCCCCGTGCGGACCCTTAATTTACTTTCTGCCTCTCTGGATTTGCCTTTTCTGGACATTTTGTGTAAATGGAATCATAGAACCCATGGCCTTTTGGGTCTGGCTTCTTACACTCAGCATGATGTTTTTGGGGGCCCCCCATTTCGCAGGGTGGACCAGTGCTTCTTTCCTTCTGAATCACCTTCCACCGCATGGACAGGCCATGCTTTGTCTACCCACTCGTGCGTTTATAACGGAGAAATCAGGATTTAAGGAATAATTTTCATTGCTGAATCATATTCCTTTTTGTTTTCTGGGGCATTGGAGTAGACAGAGGGGAACACCTGGAAGCCCTTATCTTGTGCTTTTGTGCCTGTAAGAGCTGTTCCCCACTCTGTCTGGTCATTTTCTTGTAGGGCAAAGGCCCTGATGCTATTGAAGAGTTTGAAGTCAGCCATTAACTAGCTTCAGCCCCGGACACGTGTAAATCCTACCCGCCAGGCTCTGCTAGTGAGAGATAACTTGTCTCCCTTCCTTTCGGCTTCTGTTCTCCTATTGAAGTGACAGTGAGAACACCGCCTCCTTTTCTGCTTAGAACTTGCTATGCTGGTTTGAAAGGATGTATGTCCCCTTTAAAAGCCATGTTTCAATCTAAATCCCATTTCATAGAGGCAGAATAATCCCTGTTTAATACTGTATGTTTGAAACTGTAATCAGATCATCTCCTTGGAGATGTGATTTAATCATGAGTAGTTGTTAAACTGGATTAGGTGACGGCATGTCTCTACCCATTTGGGTGGATCTTGACTAGTTTCTGGAGTCCTATAAAAGAGGAAATATTTTGGAGAAAGAAGGAGATTGGGAGAGAGCAGAGAATGCTGCAGCACCATGAAGCAGAGAGTCCACCAGCCAGCGACTCTCTGGCTGGAGATGAAGAAGGAAAACGCCTCCCGGGGAGCTTCATGAAACAGGAAGCCAGGAGAGAAAGCTACCAGATGACACCGTGTTTGCCATGTGCCTTTCCAGATGAGAGAGAAACCCTGACTGTGTTCACCATGAGCCTTCTCACTTGAGAGAGGGAGACCCTGAACTTCATTGGCCTTCTTGAACCACAGTATCTTTCCCTGATGTCTTAGATTCTATTTTTCTATAGACTTGCTTTAACTGGGACATTTTTCTTGGCCTTAGAACTGTAAACTAGCAACTTATTAAATTCCCCTTTTTAAAAGCCATTCCGTTTCTGGTATATTGCATTCCGGCAGCTAGCAAACTAGAACACTTGCTATCTGGAATTGTAATGGACTCACATCCCTTTGCTGAAATCCTTAAAGACTTTGAACCCCCTAAACTTGGGAGACAGCTCTTGGGCCGCTGGGCCCCGTGGTCTCCTACTAGGCATCTAATGATACGCTCTTTCTGTCTTTGAACCCCTGGGGTCTCAGGAATTGGCTATTGAGTGTGTCGGATAACAGAATCCACAGCCTTTGTCCAGCAACACATTGATGGACATTCTGGTTGCTTCTGCTTTTGGGCAACTGTGAACACGGCAGCTGTGAACATCCACCTGCAAGTATTTGGGTGGGTGGGTGTCGCTTGTTTTATAATTGCAGACGAAGCCAAATAGATCTGTGACATTAAGGAGATTTAGTCCAAGAGAATAAAACAACCAGTGAACCAGAAAAGCCCCTGTGCCATGCAGGAGGTGCAGAATCTCCATTCTAACCATCATTCTCCTGTCACCGTGCCAGCTTGCCTTGGGCAGCCCCTTACCTCTCTGGACAGTTCTCCCTGTGAAAAATAATGGGTTTTTTATGCCAAGAAAGGATGATGGCAGGTTTATAAGATACAGAAGGAGAAAATATAATGAAACTTAGGGAGAAAAATCTAGAAAATCTGTTTCTCAATGTTATTAATATATTATTAATATAAATAGAAGGTCAATTTAAACACTGAGTCAAAACAGGCCAAACAGAAGAGAGAAGTGGCCTAGGCCAGTGCGAGCTTTTCCATTAAAGGATACAAGAAGGATCTGGAAAAAAAAAATTTAATTTAATTCTGTTTGTGTGCATGTTCAGTAAAACTTGACTTATATTGGGCAGCTAGTTCTTAGGCTGTAGTTTGGGGAGACCTGGCCTGGGTTCAAGTCCCACCACTTCCACTTAGAATTCACATGACTGTAAGCAGGTCCCTAAATGCATGTGAAGCACTCAAAGTGCCCACATAAAAAAAGAGTTCAGTGAGTGCTAGCACTTTTACTATTCCTTCAAAAAGCTCTATTTTTTTTCTCAGTAGCATGAGTCTTTCTATTTCGCCAATACAAATGTCACACCACCACAAAGACAATTTGGATTTCTGATCTTGTGGACTGATAAATAAAAATCATCAATCAATCAATAACACAAAACGGCCTAAGAACTATATACATTATTGTCTCAAGAATGCTTTGATTTTTAATCTTTCTCTTTCTGTTTCCCTGTGCTTCTTCACTCTGATTTCTTCATTGATCTTCCTCATTGTGTTTTTTTGTCTGCACTTTGATTTCAGGCTACAGGGAAGTAGTCAGTATAGAAAAAGAAACTAAAAGATACGAGGGTGAAACTGATAAGGGAGCGCCCCAGGGAGAAGTAGAAAGCAGAGCCCGAGAATGTGGTAACTAGTCCTGAACTACAGGCACAGAATGAGCCTCATTTAGTTGCCAGAAACAAAATTAAGTGAAATCAGCATTTCTTAAGAGCGCGAGGTGTGCACTGCCAGTTCTGCACACACCTAAATCCATACCCCTCTGTACCGATTAATATTTAGAATAGAAAGATTGGCCAATGGCAAATCTACTGGGCTCACATAAGAAATTGATTATTTTCATCTACTTTTACCATAAAAAAGGCAATTTCTTAGGGTTCAACCTAATAATCACTCTAAATAATGGCTGTTTTTCCCAACTTACTATTTGACTAAAAGTTAGATTGCTGAATTGGACTAATATTATTATTTGAAAGTAGAAAATAGAAAAGTATGTGAAAGCATGTTTATTTCAGGATAGGTATATTTTTAATTAAGGGCTTTAGGCAAATAACTATAATACCATAAACTGGCAATGACTTGGCAACATGCAAATATTTCAGATTGGAATGTCATGCTCATTCCTGATAAATTTACATAGAATAAACTCTCATAAGACATTTGTTTTCAAAATTGTATATACAAATTGGTCTTAACCCTTAGAGTAATTAAAAGTAAAATATAAATATAAGGTCAATTTAAACACTGATATTAATTTATTTTAGCTAATCCAAGATAAAGAGAGCTGTATTTTAAGCTGAGGTCAAAAAATCTTTAGGAGATATACATATGTACATATGTACATTTGAAGATTAAGGGCTAAAAACCAATTCCTTTATTCTTTTTCTTTTTTTTATTAATTTTTCAATTAAAAATATAACAAACACAAAGATTCTTAACTTAGGATCATTCTGTTCTACATATAGAATCAGTAATTCATGATATCATCACATAGTTTGCACATTCATCATGATCATTTCCTAGAACATTTGCATCAATTCAGAAAAAGAAATAAAAGACAACAGAAAAAAATTCATACATATCATACCCCTTACCCCTCCCTTTCATCGATCACTAACATTTCAATCTAAGTTTATTTTAACATTTGTTCCCCCTATTATTTATTTTTAATCCATATGTTTTACTCATCTGTTGACAAGGTAGATAAAAGGAGCATCAGACACAAGGTTTTCACAATCACACAATCACATCGTGAAAGCTATATCATTATACAATCACCTTCAAGAAACATGGCTACTGGAACACAGCTCTACATTTTCAGGCAGTTCCCTCCAGCCTCTCCATTACATCTTGGATAACAAGGTGATATCTACTTCATGCATAAGAATAACCTCCAGGATAACCTCTCAACTCTGGAATTTCTCAGCCATTGACACTGTCTCATTTCACTCTTCCCCCTTTTGGTCAAGAAGGTTTTCTCAATCCCTTGATGCTGAGTCTCAGCTCATTCTAGGATTTCTGTCCCACGTTGCCAGGAAGGTCCACATCCCTGGGAGTCATGTCCCACGTAGACAGGGGGAGGGTGGTGAGTTTGCTTGTTGTGTTGGCTGGAGAGAGGCCACATCTGAACAACAAAAGAGGTTCTCTTGGGGGTGACTCTTAGGCCTAATTTTAAGTAGGCTTGACCTATGCTTTGTGGGGTTAAGTTTCATATGAACAAACCCCAAGACTGAGGGCTCAGCCTATTGCTTTGGTTGTCCCCACTGCTTGTGAGAATGTCAAGAATTCAACTTCGGGAAGCTGAATTTTCCCCCTTTCTCACCATTCTCCGCAGGGGACTTTGCAAATACTTTTTTATTCACTGTTCAAATCACTCTGGGATTTATCGGGGCATCACTCTGGACAAATCAACACCATGTATGGTGTTCAATTAAGCTGTCTACATAAGTTATATTAGGAAATGCACTAGTCAAAATATAAATTTTGTACCAAATAAACATTTTTTGCTTTAGTCTCACCCATAAGTTAAAATTTTAAAATATTAATTACCATCTATTTTCAACACCCTGCAGTAATGATATTCTTTTGTTCTTCCTCAGGCAAAAACATTTTTCAAATTTGTACATTTAGTCACTATCATTATACACTCTATGCATTCCTAGACTATACCATCTCAGTCTTTATCGTCTATCTTTCTTTCTGATTTCATTTGTGCCCCCAGCCCTCCTCCCTCTATCATTCTCACATTCAGCTTCATTCAGTTAAAAAACAATTGTTGATGAATACTATTAAGCAAAGGATATAAAACCCATTAAACATCTGTTTCAAAAATACCTTGTTTCCCAAATTTTACATTTTCCTTTTTTACAAATAAACACTATAGTATTAATACTATAGAGAAACAATTGGAATGAGTTCCAAAATATAGCTTTCACGGGGCTTCCTGGAACCATATCTTAGGGCTTTCATTTTAGGAACAGCTTCTCTACTTTAATTAGTTTTATGTTTCCATTTTCCCCTTTATAATTGGGCATGGTCTCTTTTCTTGGCAAACTTTTTTCCAATTGTTCCCACCAAAGTCTCATGTCTTCTCGCCATTTCTTCATTGGACCCATCAAGCTCCACTGTTTCATCTTCAATGCCTTCTGCTTTTTTCTTTGCAGTCATCTGCAGCATTAGTTTCTCAACCTCAGGATTAAGTCTTTTGAATAACATTCCTCCAGGTCTTTACATAGCATAAAACTCTGCTCTTCTATTATGAAACTCTCTTTAAGTTCTGGCAAATCCAAGTATCAGTGCTCTTCACTAATGATTTTGTTCTCTTGCTCTTCTAGTTGTTTCTTGGTTTCTGAGTCCAATCCCGTTTGCATGAACTTTATGCGCAGCAGATTCTTAGACAACTTGGTCTTGTGCTCAGCTGCCATGCTAACCTCCCACCTGGCCAGATTTAATTTAATTTTAACTTTTTAAATTTATTAAAATTAAATTTTAAAAATCCATTTGTCGCATGTGAGAATGATAGAGGGAGGAGGGCTGGGGACAAAAATGAAATCAGAATGATTTGATCAGTGACTGGAAAAATATTTGCAAGCCCCCTTCAGGGAATGGTGAGAACGGGGAGAAATTCAATTTCCCCAAGTTGAATTCTTGATATTCTCACAAGCAGTGTGGACAACCAAAGCTGTAAGCTGAGCCCCCAGTCTTGGGGCTTGTTCATATGAAACTTAACCCCACAAAGGATAGGTCAAGTCTACTTAAAATTTAGGCCTAAGAGTCACCCCCAGGAGGGCCTCTTTTGTTACTCAGATGTGGCCTCTCTCTCCAGCCAA
>PVIY010040583.1:0-22390 GCA_004026745.1 Myrmecophaga tridactyla
TTTTTGTTAGTAAATGCTGTCATGAATAGAGAAGATATAATTTTTACCTTCAAAGAGTTTTATATTATAATTAGAATATACAAATATGTATTCATTTGTTAAGCTGCCAGAATGCAATATACCAAAAATGGAGTGGCTTTTAAAAAGGGAATTTAATAAGTTCCAAGTTTATGGTTCTAAAGCCATGAGAATGTCCGAATTAAGGCACCAACAACAGGTAGCATTCACTCAGGAAAGGCTTCTGCTGTCCAGATTACCTCTATCAGCTGAGAAGGCATGTGGCTTACATGTGCTGGGGTTTTTGACTTCTCATTTCAAACAGCTCCCCCAGAGGCATTTTCTTTCTTCCTTTCCAAAGGTCTCTAACTGTGTGGGCTCTGTTGTCCAAGCACCTACATCTCCAAGAGTAACTATCATTTCTGAGGTTTCTCCAAAATGTTTCCCCTTTTAATAACTCTAGTAAGCTAATCAAGAATCACCCTGAATGGGTGGAGTCACATCTCCATCTAATCAAAAGAACATGCACAATTGGGCATGTCACAACTTTGTGGAGATATATTCTAATCAAAATTTTCTGCCCTACTGTATTGAATTAGGATTAAGAGAAACAGCTGCTCCCAGGATTAGAAAATGGCTTTTCTGGGACACATAATAGCTTTAAACTGGTACAATGTTTTAGGGTATAGTCTAAGACAGTAGAATAAAGGAATAAAAATGTTGGAAGAATTTTAAAAAGCAGATAGATAAAGAGTGACCCAAGAAGACCTCATAGAGTACTACCTTTAAGTATGAAACTAACATTTAAATAAATAGAGCTCTGAACTTGTTTTTCTTAAAAGCCATAACTTACTTTGTGAACTTGCATATACCTGGTATTATGTAGCATTTGGGAATAATGTTGAGAAGAATTTGAGACTTTTCCTGGATGTAAATCCCTTAAATATATTTTAAACTTGGTGCTTTTTGACTTTTGAAGGTAGAATTGTATTGAACTTAGAAATTTTAAGCATATTGTAAAGTAATCATTTGTATGTTGAGAGTATAGTGTATTGATGCCTGGCTGTGTTCCAAACCCAAGCATAAATTTCTTCCTTCTTCCATTATTTTATAGATATCTGTCTCTTTCCCCCTTAATGAATACTGTTATTGGAAGGAAGTATGTGTGTTCAAAAAGCTTTATAAATTTATTTCTGATTATGTGCTGTAAGCTCTGAATCAGTATAGAAAATTGTCAAAAAGGGAATTTGTAAAAGTGAATTCTGTCTGTCATAGTGCTGACCCAAATTTAATGTCTATTTATCATATATCTCAAAAAAAGAAAGCTTTTGTGTCAAACTGGGTATTCATACAAAACTGAAGGTTAGTTTTCTCCCTGTTAAAAAAATCATAGATGTTTAGTCTGCTCTTAATGTAAAGTTTTTTTAAAAAAGTTTTTCTTAATCATCTGAGTACTTTGTCTAGAAAACAAAGATTTTACATCAGAGTAATATCTTTGCTAATTTTTATGTTGGCCTTATCATCCTTTATTTCAGAAGAAAAGTCCTCTCACTGTTAAGGGTAAAACTGTTACAAATAATCTGTTTTTTCATCTTGTAAAAGGAATGTGCTAAAATAGTTTAATATATTTCATAGGAGGAGCTTGGAAAGTATTTCAGTGGTTAAAAGGGAATTTCTATCCTGTTGCTGGCTAAATTTATATAGGTAAACTAATATTATTTATATATTTAAAGATTGTATAAAATTCCTAAAAATTTGACCGTGTTCTCAGTATGCATATTATATCCTGATAGTTATCTGTAAAATGTTATAAACAATGATATGGTGTTGTTAGTCATGGTTTTAGTTATTCTTAAAAGGCTATTATTCATTTAAGAGTTACCACTGCTCATATGTATGTAAAATTAATCAAGTTGTACATTTAAATTTAACGTTTGTGCATTTTATGTATATAATACCTTAATTTAAAAAAAAGTTTTGTTTTTAAGTAGTTTACACTACAGTCTATTACAAAGTAAATCACTTGCACTTTTGGATATCTGATTCTATGCCTACTCTGACTGATGGCTAGGCTGTCATTTGGTCCTATTCTTGCTAAGATTGATGAAATCTCCTCTTAAAACACGTAGGGTTCCATTTTTCTTTAGCTTTATGACAGTTATGTATCAGAAAACAAGGTGTAATGGTTTTTGAGGCAACATTTTCGATCTGAATGACTCTTCCATCTATTCCCATAATACTTTAATTGTTCATCAAATATGATACTTCTAAAAAACTGCCTGAAAAGTATTTTGTATAATTGTGCTTTTATACTACATGGTTTTAAAAAGTCAGGAAAACAGGCTTTACTTTTATTTTTATTTCCCACAGTGTCTAGCATAGTGCCTTTCACTCAGTTGAAATGTACAATAAATATTCTTTTTTTTTCTTTGCCTAGGCAGACACCAGGAATTGAACCTAGGTCTCTGGCATGGCAGGCCAGAATTCTGCCACAAAGCCACCATCACACCACCTGATAAATATTCTTTAAACGAAATTTAAAAAGGTACAGAACATAGAAACAGCCAAATCTACTTTTGAGTTGTAGTACTTTGCTATAATATTTTTCTAAGAGTATACATGGTCAACAATAGGTCAGAGCTCCATCTGTTACAAGGAGATTCAGATTTAATTCTCTAGCTCTGAAAATCAGCATAAATCCATATAGTAACTGTTTTAAAAAAACTGAAAAAGATCAAACTACAATTAAAGATGTGATGAAACTAATCTGGTTAAACTAAGGTAAATCAATATACAAGGTAAAAAATAACACTGCCTGTAGTTTAAAGCTTTAACTTTTGCATGAGACAAAAAGAAAAATGTTCATTTGATCCAAAATTCAAATTTTCTGTAGTGCACTATCTAATTTACTCTGTCTACTCAGTTTATTTAAATGACCTAATTCAGCTTTATTTGCTAGAGTTCTTAGGAAAAGGAATATAATCTTATATGACTTTTACAGTGTGACTGTATGATTGTGAAAACCTTGTGTTGGATGCCAGGGTATGGACAGATGAGTAAAAAAAATGGATAAAAACTAAACAAGTAATAGGAGGAAAAATGAGTAAAATAAATTGGGTAGATAGAAATACTAGTGGTCAATGAGAAGGAGGGATAAGGCATATGTTATGTATGAGTTTTTTCTTTTTCTGGAGTGATGGGAATGTTCTAAAACATGATCATGGTGATGAATACACTACTATGTGATGATATTGTGAACTATTGGTTGTATACAATGTATGAAAGTTTGTGCGTGAATATTTGTCCAAAAAATAAAAATAAAAATGTCTTAATATTCTGTATAAGTTAATATTAGAACATGATGCATTTCAGAATATTGGGGGCAGAAAATGAAAGAGTATTTGCAAAGTCCCTTGAAGGACTGGAAAAAATAGAACTACCAAAATTCCCTACTTGGGGAATTCCTGACATTTTCTTAAGCAAGAGGGACTCCAAATTTAATAAGCCAAGGCCTCAGTCTTAAGACTTGCCCTTATGAAACTTATTCTGTAACAGCAAACTGAACCTACTTATAATTAGTTCTAAGAGTTATCTCCAGAATATCTCTTCTGTTACTCAAATATGGTCTCTCTCTAAGCTGAACTCTGACTTTCTCCCCTATATGGGACATTATTTCCAGGAGTGTAAGCCTGGCTCTGGCATCATGAAACATAGCTGGCATTGTGGGACATAACTGGCCCTGGCATTGTGAGACATAAGTCCAAAGGATGAGCCTGGCCCTTGCATCATGGATCAGTTGACCAAAAGGAGGTAAAGAAATAAAGTTTCAATGGCTAAGAGATTTCAAATTGAGTTGGGAAATCATTCTAGAGGTTATTCTTATGCAAGTTTAAGCCAGATATTGCAAACTGACACTATATGGTAACCCCCAATCAACAGTATTCCTGGAAACCCTGGAAGATATCCTGGGATCTATAAAATTTTACTTAATAAGTTTGTTTTTCAGAGGCTTAAAACCTCCAGATTGTTCCAATACCAGAGAAACTCTGAAGCCAAGAAATATGAGACTCTCCAAGAACAGCACATTGTTTCATCCCTCTACCTCTTAATGATAATGCTCTTTTTCAGCCCTGAAGTAGTTAGAAGAGTCATTGCCCAGATATCCCTCAAGATTGAAAGATAATTATCAAATGAGAGAGAGGAATTGTAACTGAAAAATTAGAATTTAAGGGATGATTTTGATTACTGAGTCTTTATAGAGAAATTTCTTTTTGTTTTCTGGTATGTTGGAGTATACAGAAGGGAAATACCTGAAATCCCTAAACTATAATTCAGCTGCCCTGATATCTGAAATGACTGTAAAAGCCCCTATATTGTGCCTTTGTAATTGTAAGAGCTGTTACGCCCTTTATCCAGTCATTTTCTTAAAGTAACTTGTAGGGCGAAGGCCCTAATGTTAAAGAAGAATTTGAAGTCAGCCATTAACTTGTTCCAGCCCTGTACATTTGCAAATTCTATCAGCTAGACTCTTCTATTGAAAAGGTAACTGTCTCCCTTCCTTTTGGCTTTCACCTTTAGTATTGCAATGAAATCTCTGCCTCCCCTCCTTTCTGCTTATGGTTTCCTGTTGACATGATAACATTGTCTCCTTTTCTGCTTAGAACTTGCTATTTGAAATTGTAATGACCGCATCTCCCCTTGCTAAAACCCAAATGAACCTTGAACCCCTAAACTCAGAGAAAAAGATTTTGGGCCAATAGGCCACTTGTTCTCCTGCTACATACTTAGGGATAAACATTTTCTCTCTTTGAAACCCTGGTGTCTCAGGAATTGGTCATTGAGTATATTAAGCAAAAGAACCTCCCGCCTTTCTCTGGTAACAGTTGTGTCTGAAAATGTTATACCCGATTGCTGGTCTTCTTTCCCTTTTTTAAAAAAACTTCTCTCTCTCTTTTCATTGCTGCATCTTCAAGTTCACTTGTCTTTTCTCCTGGCAATGTGTCATCTGCCGTTAATCATATCCAGTGTAATTGTCTTGTTAGATTTCAGTTTTAAATCTCTAAAAATTTAAATGGACTCCATTTTTATATTCTCCACATACCTACTTAACTTTTGGAATATATGGAATAATAATAAAAAGTTTTAGTGTCTAATAATTTTAGCATCTGTGACAGTTCTGGTTTTGTTTTGATTGATGGAGCATTCTCCTCATTATAGATCATGCTTTCCTTATTTTTTGCCTGTTGGAAAATTGTTGACTGTGTGTGAATTTTGAATTTTATGTTGTGAATTTTACATTGCTGGGTGCTGGGTATTTTTCTGTTTCTATAGATACTTTTGTGCTTTGTTCCGGGGTACGGTTAAATGTTTGAGAACAATTCGATCCTTTACATCTTGCTTTTTTTATTTTTAGGGAGATTTGGGCAATGCTCAATCTAGAGCTAAATTTGTACCACTGAAGAAGTAAGACTTTTCTCTGTACTTACTGATGTGAATTCTACCTGAATATTCTAAGCAAAACGTTAGGGAAATCACAGGCATCTATTAAACAGCCTTCACCTCTTTCTCTGGGGAATTTTCAAACATTCTAAGCAGGCATCCTCCAGCCTTCTACACCTACCTAACCTCCTCTCCTATTGTACACCTAAGGTCCCACCAGATTTTAAACATGGAAACTAGGAACAAGCAGCCCTCGGTGTTTATCTGAACAGGAATTCTCAGTGGCAGGGCACTCTTCTCCTGGGTAGATAAAATCATACTCAAACAGTATAGATAGGTCTCTCTTCTCAGATGTGAATTGGGGGTGTAGAACTGCCATTTATTAATCCTGGATTCAGAACTATTTTTGACTACCCTGGGAGACCAACTATAATGGGACTTTTCCCCCTGCTCTTTTGAAGTCTTTCTGCAATATAAGTTATTTGCCCTTTCTGAACTCTTTATTCTGTGCAATAAAGGATCATTTGCTGTAAGTTTCTGTTATGCCCTGAGCCCTCGTTCCTGCTACTGTGCAAAACCAGGAACAAGGCTGCAAGCCTCCAGGAACATTACGTGGAAACAGAATAAACTGGGTTTGAGGCTCCAAAGTTTCAGGAAATAGGTTTTATCTATGGCCATAGGGTTCAGCTGAGTAACCCCTGAAAGTCTAAGCCCTGAACAGGGGTTGTTACAGGGTTTTAAGGGAAGTGCTTGGTGATATACCAGTGTGCAGAAAGAGAGCGGTCTCTACAGGAATTTTTCTTATCCTGCCTGGGTGCTGTTTTAAATGTTCCCGGGTGAGGGAGACTTCCCAAAGGGGAAATGGCCTGAGTAACAGGGGCCTGCCTGCTATGAGAGGAAATGGCTTGGGCAAACAGGGGCTGCCTGCTACACTGCTACTGGACAAAGGCCCATTTATTTTACCCAACAAGCTCAATAACCAATTCCTGAGGCACTAGAGTTTCAAAGAAAGAAAGAGTTGATTACTAGGCATGTAGTAGAGAGCAGATGACCTATCAGCCCAAAATTTGTCTCCCCAAACTGCAGTACTTCTGATAATTTTATTAGAGAAAAAGATGGGCAGGGTTTAGGATAATGAGCGCAGTGGCCCCCAGATGATGTAGTTAGAGGTAATCTGATTATTAAGCATGTGCAGATTGATTACGTGTTTAGTCACAGAACATATGTAGGAAAATGGTGGAAATGAAGTGTAGGTGATTTGTAGGTTAAAGTTTAAGCTGCTGCACATGTCAGGTGGGCCCACTTTGGTTAGATCCCGTCTCAGTTATCAAGATAACTTTGGAATTGGGGTGGGTTAGTTCCAGGCTGACCCAAGACCTTCACTAATAACATTGGGGGCTGTCTTTAGTGACGACAAGACTCTAAAGTTGAAAAACTGGATCACTGGGTACAAATAAAGGTTAGTCACAAGGTTTTTACAATCACAGGGGCAGAAGATAAGGGCTAAAAATCATTGTTAGAGATCAAGGCAGCTGGAATATAATTTCAAGATTCCAGGAATTCCCCTCTGTCTATTCCAATACACCAGAAAGCAAAAAGGAATATCTATATAATGATTCAGTCATCAAAATCATCTCCTAAATCCTGATTTCTCGGTTACATTCCCACAACCACCATTGCAGTAAACTCGTAAACTCGCTCCACACAGTGTCCCATGAATGGTAATTTTTTCTGTTCTGGCTTGGGGCAAACAGGCACTGCTACCTCTAACCCTTTTAGCTAGTGCCTTCATAGGTCCCACGTAGTCCCTTCATCTGCATGAACTGACAAGTGTTCAGCTGTATACTTAAGTGGGGACTGCAGAATTCCTGCCCTCTGTGCAACTTTCTTCTCTTATACTCTGCCTGTGAATGCTAGCTTCCTTGGTTTCCCTAGATTTTCAGCTGCGTCCTCAATCCATGGGAATTTCAAGGCTCTGTCTCCATTCCCTCCCCTGCCCTGCAGGCTGGAAACTCTCCGAAGGCAATAGTCAAGGCATTTGTAGGGTGTACCTTGTTTCTTTTCTATCCTTCAATGAAAAGTGTCCTTTATTGTCTGGTTTTCAGTTCCTTGAAACTGTTGAGTATATATGGTTACAGTTAACTGTTTAAATGTAACCTTAAAACTGAAAAGCTGGCAATTGTAATAATAGCCTTTAAATGTAAGCAAACTGTGAATATGAGCACTGTTTCACAAAGCAGCAATTCGTAAGTGTAAATTCTGCGCCCAGATTGAGTAAGCTTCCATCTATTGCCCCAGACCTCCCAGATATGATAAAGCTTTTCATTCATCACCTTTCCCAGGATGTAAATCCTGAAGGAAGTAGGAAATAAGTCAAGCCGTTTTCCAGACCTCTGTTACCCATCAGCTAACGTGATTATCTCTCTTCACCTCTGACCTGCATAAAAGTCAATTGAAAAATCACTTCAAGGAGACAGATTTTTTGGGAAAAACTCCCCTGTTCTCCCATTGGTGTAAATAAACCTTTTTTCCTCTTAAACCCATTTGGTGACGTTTATTGGCTATGCGGAGCCATGAATCCAGATTTGGGAGCGCCACTTCTATAATATATTTTTGGTATTTTTTTCCATTATCATTGTTGTTTGAGATGGGCAGGACGATAAATTTGTTTCTTATTACTTCACCAGAAGCAGATGCCTCCATACATTTCTTTCACTTTTTTTATTTCCCTCAGGTTTATCACATTCTGATGACTTTGGGAGAGTTTTTTAAATCTAAATTTCTACTTCAACCATTTCACTTTTTATATTCATCTATAAAAATTATCTGAGAAAGGTTACAACATCAACTTTTATTTGCTCAAATATATTATATGTACATATTGTAAAAGTCTATCTGATAACTATTATTTGAAGACCTAAATTTCTATTGTTTCTTGAATTCTGATCATTGTACACAATGATTTTGTTGAGTGCCTGTTCAGTTTGATTAAAAACTATGCAGTGAAGATAAAAATTTTAAACATAATTTATGGCCTAAGACAATTACCATGCCTGGGTCTCACAGACAGTAGATGTATCAGCAATTGCATATTGCTAAATACATTCAGCCATTCAAATATTTTAAAATTTGGCTTCTTTCAGGGCCAATCTGTTTCAAGTTTATGTGTATACCTATTGATATAAGCACAGTCTTGAGGTATCTATTAAAAGCCTGAGAGATTTAGTAGGAAACTCCTTTTGGAAGTCCTGGATTAAAATTTTAGTCCCATTTGCCCAGTAGTTCTCAGTGAGGTGCAGTTTTGTCCCCAAGCATACTTGGCAATGTCTAAAGACATTTCTGGTTATCACAACTTGGGGCGAGAACACTACTGGCCTCTAGTAGATAGAGGCCAAGAATGCTGCTAAGCATCCTACAATGCACTGGACTGCCCCACAACAAAGAATTACCCAGCACAAAATTTCAGTGTTGTCAAGGTTGAGAAATTAGGCTCTCTCAATTGGCCAGGGTTGCTGAAACAAATACCACATGATGGATTGACGTAAACAGCAAGAATTTATTGTCTTATGGTTTTGGAGCCTAGAAGTTCACCATCAAGGTATTATCATCAAGGGCTTGCTTTCTCCCAAAGTGTAAAGTTCAAGCAATCCTCTCTCACGTGGCAATCTCTCTTCCCTTGTATCTGCTCCTCTGGATTCTGCTGACTTCTGGCTTCTTTTCCTACTCACATGTCTGCATCTCTGTCTAGATTTCCTCTCCTTCTGGGGTATCCAGTCACAGGGATTAAGGTCCGGACTGACTCAGTATGGCCTCATCTAAATAGGCGTTTTGAAAATCCTATTCACAAATGAGTCACCACCTTAAGCAATGATAACAATATACACAGAACTGGGTTAGGACTTCAACACGTCTTCAGTGGTAGTCATGGTTCAATCCCTGACACACTATTTTGGCTCTATGAGACTGAAGAGCTCTGTTCGGCTTCTCAGGCCATCAGTTGCTTCTTTTTGAATCAGCAGAAGCACAGAGATAAAAGTGACTACAAATTCCATGCTCACATCTCTGGTTTTCCTTACTCTGTGGGTTGTGCCCCATAATTCTTTACTGCCTTGTGAAGTCTGCAAAACTTTCAACCTATAAATATTTTTCTTATATTTTTCAGATGTTCTAATTCCTCTTAATAAGTGAAAGACCCTTATATAAGACTTTTAAAAGTTTTGGTAAGCCCTTGTCACTTTTAATACTCTTTTAACCTCATATTAAAATGCACCCATGTCTTATTTTCAAATTAATATTTTTGTAAGATTTTGAAAGGATTTTTAAATTTTGTTTTATAATAATTTGATTTCTTAATCTGAATTCAAAATTGTATGATATAAGTACAAATTACATAAGTGTCAAATATAACGTTCATTTGGCTCATATTTTTACTTCAACATTTTGGAGCAAATTTTTTCTTCTTTCACCTTCAAATATTTTTTCATCCTATAATGAAAGCATGGTAGAGAAACCTTAATATTTCATAAAGATCTGCTATTTTAATTTAAATATGTTGTGTCATATTTTTACATTTTTTCAACAATAAATGTTCGGAGGAGAAAAAAATCTGCCAGTGACAAAAACCATTCACTCAGATAAGAAGTGATGTTGTTGTGTTTTCTAGACTTGTATATAGCTTTCATCTAGCTATCTCAGACCTGCATGTATTACAGCTGACGTATAATTGACAGGGATAATTATCCTCTCTTTAAAACACTAATTGCAACAAACGTCTTCCAGTAGGCTCGTGAATACAAAATGCCCCAGGTCTGTCAATGACAAGATGCAGTATATGGTGTAAAATCTGATCTGTCCTATTTCATGGAATGACTAATGAAAGGCCAACTTTATTTAGGGCGAAGAGTTCTATATTAGCTTAACTAAATCAGAATAATACCATTTTAGACGCACAATTCCTTACTTTTAAACTTAAAAGCAAATACAGATTTACTCTTTGGTTATCATAAGCAGTTTCCAAGGTTAGAAAAGGCAATATAATATAGTTTCATTTCATTGCTTTATTTTTCCCAAGAATCTTAGATGCTAGATACTTATATTGCAAACAGAATTATATCAGTTTGAACTCTTTAACCATCTGATTTTTGTTTTTATTAGTCAAGCATGTTTTTTCATAAGATGCATATATCATTGCTGAACATGCAATAAATTCACTATTATGATAAAATCTTAGAAATTCTCATAAGACTATCAATTAATGAAATCAGCAGAAACCTTGGAGGTGATTTTTCATATAAGCATAAATAATTTGGATCTTAGTATGTACAATCATCACACAATCTTATATTACTGTTTCATATTTTAAGTGTATACATAAACATATTGTAGCCAATAGCAGCTTCAAGAAATTTATCATTACAAAATACACACATTTTTATACACATTCTCACATGCATTTTTCCTCTGAGGTATTCTGGGTTCCAAAACACAGTTCACCTTCATAATGACTTGATATGGCTTTATCACAGAAAACCTTTTTTAATTTATGGCAGAATAAACTATAGTTGATGTTGCTAAATAAATAATTCATTTCTATTTATAGTAAGCTTCAGAATAATTCAGCATATACCCAAAGAAATGTGTATTCATTGAGCCTTCATGAAGAAAGCACAAGGAGCAATGATCCCTTATTTAATCAGAGTCTACATTTAAAACACAGTGCAAAGCACTTTATCCTAGTCACTGGTGCACCAATTATAATCTTGCACTAAACTGTAAGTCAACAATTTCATCCTAAACTTTTTCTACATCCTTTTGGTGGTAAAGTACATTTATTATTATATTATTAGAGTTATTTATTTCAGTGTTACTATATTTTTTCTAATTAAATATTTATAAATCTAAAATTGAATATGAATGTTTGATTGTAGCAAAATGGCTTGAGACCCTACTGAAATGAATATACAAATGAAATTTGACCTTTGGGACCAATTACTGAAAAGTTTTAAGTAAATGACATTTACTTCAAAAGATAAATCCTTGTAATCTGTTATATTATATATCTTTATATTATAAATTATTTTGCTACTTGATTAAATGTCTTCATATTTTATGAATGGACATAGTCATCAAAATGAAACTGTAATCAATAATTCGATAAATTTGTAAGATTTTGAGGAAACGGATTCATTTTCATCCAGCTGGCAACTTTAGATTGTCATGGGAAAGAACAATTGAGTCTCCACGGTCTATTTTAGTGCAATAAGCTCACTCTAGCTACTAACAGTCATATATCACCTGTGCTGCAAATATACAATAAATTGTATAAATTTCAGGTTGCCTAATACAGAGACCAAAATAATCAGTCATTCACATAACCTGAGTAGCTTTGGATAATCATCCAATATGGCTGTGGTTCTAGCTAAAGAAAATAAGGTTCACTTAATCTTCCCTAAATTGGCAAACATTTGCAGCAGTAAAAGAATGAATCTTTCAAAGCAAAATAATCAAATCTATTTCTTAGGTCACATTAGTGCGATTTATTCACTGATCCTGATAGTTTTTAAGAAACTGTCAACATGACTGTGAGATCAATGCCAGTGAAATATTTTGTTTACTGTTTAACCTCTATTTGCTCTAGAATTTTAAAGTTTTTATACCCATATATTTCCTTCTAACTCTATTAATCCAGTAGCAAGATAAATGGGAAATAAAAACAATTGCATGGCAGTGCCGAGCACTCTCAGCGGGGAGCTGATAGGTTAACTGAGTCATGGAGCTTCACAGTAAAACAAAATTTAATTTATGTGGGTTTTTTTTATCATTATTAAAACTGATGGAAGATATTAATAAATACTGTTAATAACCACTTATACTTATAAAAATGCCTTACAGATTACAGAGCACTTTAACTCATAGATTATTGAATTTCTTAACAATGTAACCAAATAACAAAAATTTTTAAAAGTTTTAAAATTTACTGTACCCCTATTAAACAGAAAATGGGATTAGCAAATTCTCCATGATGGGACTTTAATTTTAATTGTCTGCATTTTTAAACTAGGGCTCCTGAAATGACAGTAAATTATGTTATAAATATTCATATACATACACACACAAATAATGGCCAATCAGAATCAGAACTCATGGATTTTGTTTAAGTATTGTCCTGCCTTATTAAGAATTTCAAGTTCCATTTCTTTAAATATTCAAGTTCAATTCTGGTCTTCACAATCACCATTATCCTTAAGAATTGACATTTAATAAATACTATTATGCGCTAGGTAATTTTACATTATTTCTTCTCTTTGTCAAACAAATAGTAAATATTATGATTTCCACTTTATATTTAAAGTATCTCAGAGAGAGCGCATTATTTATTCCAAGTTACAAGAAGAGTAAAGAGAAGAGCTGAGGTTCAGAAGAAGCCTGACAGATTCCTAAACCCATAGGCTTTTCAGTAGACCACCTGCTTCTGGTTGCTATATATTAGGCTATTGTAAAAATAGTACAGCTCAGCTGATACACGGTAGCAGTGAGCAGAGGCAAATTAGCCTATTC
Source organism: Myrmecophaga tridactyla (assembly GCA_004026745.1). Classification (NCBI taxonomy): domain Eukaryota; kingdom Metazoa; phylum Chordata; class Mammalia; order Pilosa; family Myrmecophagidae; genus Myrmecophaga; species Myrmecophaga tridactyla. The sequence continues at coordinate 12,994 of PVIY010040583.1, forward strand.
CATGGAGAGATTTTTGCCTTCCAGAAATGGGACAAAGGGACAAAAGGAAAAACCTTTTATTTCCTTCTTATTTAAAACTTAACAGTGCCATGAAAACATGACTAACTGGATAAGTACATTTAGAAGTAAAATAAATATTAGGGCTAATTTAGTATGGAGGATATAGTTTTTTTTTTATTTGAACATCAAAATTTTTGAAAATTTCCCCATAATTAGAAACAAATCATAAATATACGATGACATGATATTTATTATTCTAAATAGAAAAACAGTAACTTTAAAATAAGAGGGACTTGTTAGATACCTCATGTAAATAAATTTTGACAAAAAGATACAAATAATCATATCGTGAGAAAAAGGGTTACTGATTTTTCTTATTGTTCTGGAAAGAAGACATTATATTCTTGATTACTGAATTTAATAAAAATTATTTTGTTGCAAAATAAGCAAATTGATTTTATAGCAACTTGTTTGAGAAATCCATTTCTATTTTATTCAGACCCCCGCTCATGTGTTAAACATTTAAGTAAGAATACACTGTTAACTGTAAAACATAGCTTTCTTTTCAATTTAACAAAATCTTAGTATGCGCATTTTCAGGTCTTTGAACTTCTGGTTTCAGTTTATAAATTTAAATATTTCTGGGATTAAAAACTTGGTTAATAATTTCATTTGGTATTTAAGGCAGGGTAATTTGAGAGATAAGCTTTAAAGAACACTGTTACTAGGCTATGTTCAAGTAATTTATTAATGTAATTTTACTTAATGTCTTTTAATTGCTACAATTTTGTGAATCACTTTAGAGAGAAGATATCTAATGCAGGAACTAAGCTACTTATCCAAGTCACACTTTTACATCCTGCCAGTTAATTTCAGATTGATGGCTTATTATATGATACATCGCTGCTTTTATATTTCTTCTTAATAAAAGTGTTAACCATTTCTGCTGTTGTTTTCCCAAGTAGTAGTGACTGTCTCTCTGGCTGCTAGAAAGCAGGCAGTAATTTGAGTTTATTAATCTTGTGTCAAACCTGACCGAGAGAGAACCTACAAAAATAGTGGTCTCCTTTCTACAGGAGGATCTGAGGATCCTTTCTGTCCTGTCAATCAATGCCAGTCTTGAAGCCGTCAAATTCACTAAGTTAGTTTTTACAATATAAGTTCAAAGCCAAAAGTTCTTGGGGGTGGGTAGTGAGGTTACCTATTCTGCTTTCTCATGCACCTTCCCCTGCAAATGTTTTGACTTTCCATTCATGACATCCTAATCTGCCCCGCATCTGTTCTTATCGTGGTCTCCTCCTCCCACCCCGCCCCCACCACCATTCTTTCTTTGTTTTTTTCTTAACGCTGTGGAATTCAACTAGTTTTTAATTAGTGAATGTGGAGCTACCTTACAGGACATGGAACTGTCTAACATCTTTAGTTCCTGTGAGGCTGATGGTCTTTTATGACTATAAAGATTATCTTATGGCTGAGCCCTTTGATGTGTGGATTCCAATCAAAGCTCACTTACACCTATGTGATCCTGAGTCATTTAGTAAACGTCTCTGAACCTCACTTAATTCATCAGTGAAATAGTTGCAAATCCATTTGTCAATTAATTCAGATTAAATTAAATTCTTGATATAAAATATCTGTACATGATAAATGCTCAACTTACCACATTTTCTTTGACTCACATTTATGCACTTTTGCTTACCATTTTTCATTTCCACAAATATCTTTGTATTCTTCTTTTCAGAGTTTTTATATGAGGAGCCAATAGAAATGGCAACTTATCTGTTACAACTCTGTGCCTGTGTGTGTGTAAGCAAAGAGCAATGAAAATTTAAAACTTCAAAATGAATAAAACTTGTGATCGTAAAAGTCTTAAAGTAACAATAAAAAACAAAAACGAGACATGTACATATGCTACATTTGGATCAGGAATGTTCCTTGTACCTTATTTTATGTCACTATATCATTGCCGTGCAAAACAAAATAAGAAAAATAAAGGTTGGAAGGGGCAGAGTTTCACAAATTGATACTATGGGAGTATGAGAGGCAATTATAATGTTAGTAAAGAAAGAGGACAGATTTTCCAAATGTCATCAAAGCTGTTTTTTTCACACCAAGAAATAAAAATATATAATACTCTCAGCATTAATCCAATCCCTTATAACTGAAACTCAAAAGAAAATCAATATTTTCTAAGAAATTTTCTAAAGTACATGTTTGAACCTCAGAATCATTCATATATCATAACTTAAAATAGTAATAAACAGTTTTATCTCACTATAATTTAAAATCTGGAGTTCATAATGAACATGAAGTTAATAATATTTGTAATTTATCATTATTGGCCATACATGTTTTCCTCTTCTATAATTGCTTTGAAGGTCTGTAACCATTTTTCTATTGAACTATTTGTCTTTTTTTTATTGACTTGTGGATGTTCTTTATATATTTTGCATAGTATAATTTTATCAGTTATTTGTTTTGAAGGATCTTGTCTTCCTTAGTATTTATTATTATTATTTTTAAAGATAACCATCTTTTTTCCTTTTCTTTTTTTTTTTCCCATGGGCAGTCACCGGGAATTGAACCCTGTCTGAAGCATGGCAGGCAGAACCACTGAGCTGCCATTGTCCCACCTTTCCTTAGTATTTTTATATTTTATCTCATTAAGCTGTTCTCTCATCTAAAGACATCATAGCATTTTCCTATTAATTAAAAAAAAATTTAAAAGCCATGTATTTTATAAATTAATCATTTTCCACCTGGAATTAATCTATGTAATAGGTGTGAATACTTATTTTTCTTTAGGGATATCATATTTCTCCATGAACCTCTGTTCTAGCATATATATTGGAATTATATTGGATTAATTGCAATTGTATTGTATCTATGGATTAACTTTGGGAAATCCATATTATTATTCTACTTTTCATAACTATGACTGGCAAATATCCCTATTTATTTGAGTGTTCTTAAAAGTTATTCTTCAAAATGTGTCATTTTCTTTATTGCAGTCTTGTTAATTTATTATTTGGTTTATTTCTTGGTAGTCTATATTGAGGTTGCTATTATAATTATATCACTTTAATTGGGAACATAACCTATTTTACTGGTTTATAAATTGAGTACTGTTAGACCTTCCTTGATGAGAGAAATAAAATATTCATCCCTTTGATATGCTTCATATAATTTAATTGGAAAAAAATGTCTGAAAATTCCCCCTTTTTTGTTTAGATATTTCCATTGCTAATTCATTAGTTTGAGTCTTTCAAATATCACAATTAATAATTTAGGAGTTATTCCCCCCAAATTACAGTACACTGTCAAAAACTGATTTTTCCTTTTTTTTTTTTTTAGGAAACCACAAAAATGCTCTTGCACGTTTATGAGGAATGTTTCTGATTGGATTATTCATCTAAAATTGAGATAAACTGGGGAAGTGAAGATATTATCTATGCTTACAATATTTTTGTTCACCTTCACTGACTTCAACTCTAAAGAAAACATGTGAAAATTCTAGTTTTAGAGAATCTTTACCTTAAAAAAAAAGCAACATCGTTTTTATTTCCTCTGGGGAAATGAGGTCAAGGAGAGATCCTGTGTTACCTGACATTTCTCCAATTGCAATTTCTTCAATCCCTTCGGCTGATGAGTGACATTCTCCATGAAAACATAATGAATTCCATTCAATAAAACTTCTAAGACAAGTTTGAGTCAAAGCCAAATTTTACCTTTCCTACATTTAATTAAAGTACAATTCATCAAATACAACTTTTATGATTGAGGGAGTATTGAGGAAGAAATTAAAGTGTAACCTTGCTTTTTATTTTCATATCAGTGCTATATTTAATGAATTCTATTTTGAATTTTAGAATCTTAATTTACTTTCATGCTCCCATTGAATACAAGAACAGTAGTCATTACTATTTCTCATTATCTAATACATAATGATAGGGTGTTGTTTGTAGGCACTTAAAACTATATTATTTTATTTTTATTAATTTTATTTAAAATTTTCCAAGATTTATAAACACTCGATACTCACTGTGGTAGTTTGGACCTCAGTGCTCAATGGAACCCAGAGGAGAAGGGAGAGATCAGGAGACACCACAATGTGCTTTGCTGTGGACAAGCTAAGGACCAAAGATTGCCAGCAACCAGCCCCCAGAACATCAGCCTTTGGGAGAAACTTAAGGACATCTTGATTTTAACTTTGGCTGAGCCTCAAACTATGAGCAAATAAATTCCCATTGCTTAACCCAACCCATTTTATGGTAGTTGCTTGAGCAGCCCAGAAAACCAAATCAGTTTTTGGTATCAGGAGAGTGGGGTACTGCTATTACCAATGCCAAAAAGGTGGAAATTGAGTAAATGGATTAAGGCTGGAAGAATTGTGAGATACCTAGATTGCTTTGAAGGGACTGCTGGTAGAAATATGGATGTTAAAGTTACTTCTGATGAGGCTTTGGACAGAAATGATGAATATGTTATTGGAAACTGGAGGTAAGGTGAACCTTATTTTAAAGTGGCAGAGAAATTGGTGAAATTGAATTCTGATGTTGGAAGGAAAGCAGAATTTACAAGCGAAGAATGTGGAAATTTACAAGTAAAATGTGAAAAGTGCAACCTGGTTTCTCCTTGGGGTTCTCAGTGAAATGACAGGGGAAAAGAATAAGTCGAGAACTGAATTCCTGGGCACAAAGAAATCAGAAATTGATGGTTTGGAAAATTCTGAGCCTATCCAGAGCAGGGCTCCATGTAAGAGTTTAACTGAATATGGAACCACTCAGCAATTTAGTGGAAATCAAGATTTGAAACACAGTTATCCAGGAAGGATGCATGAAAAGTCCTTCTGTTTGATGGATAGGACCCCTATGAGCTACATGCAAAGCTGACAATTTTTGTGTGTAATTTGTATAAATGGGACCAGGCCAGCCTGGACTACAACAGATTGAAAAGAGAAAAATTGAAGGAAGAAAGACTTCAAAGGCAGATACAAGGAAGATAAGGTCTGGACCAAAGATATTTCCTCAGGCAAACAGAGTGGGCTCACCCACGTGTATGGAAAAGGCAGCTCTGCCCATGCTTTTGGAGCGGGGTGGGGCTCCATTGTTCAAGTAGAGTGCTGCCATTCCAGTGCTTGGAGAGGGCTGAGTCTTTACCCCAGTGTTTGAGGAGAGTATGGCCACTGTGCAAACTCGTCAAAGGGGTGAAACTGCCACTCCATGAGGTCCAGAGAACTAAAAATAGAGTCATAGATAACTATCAGAACTTGAAATGTAACGGAGTTTGCCCTGCTGGGTTTTGGAATTGTTGGGGCCCATAACCCCTATTTTCCTTCTACTTTCTCCTTCCTAAGCCTATCTCTTTATTGCATAATTGAAGCAGATGACTTGTTCTCTATGTTTCACAGGTCCAAAGACAAAAGAGAATATGTCCAAGGATAGACCACACCCATAACCAAGTTTGATGAGCCTTTGTACTTAACCTTGTTTCTGAAAATATTTAAGACTTTTGGAATGTTGTGATGAAATGAATGTATTTTGAATGTAGAAAGAACATGTCCTTTTGCAGTAAAGAGGGTGGGCATGGTGTTTCATAACTGTATGTACCCCAGAAATAAATATGTTCTTAACCTTAATCCATTCCTGCGTGGGTGAACCCTTGTAATAGGACCTTTTTTATGAGGTTGCTTCTGTTAAGATGTGGCCTTCCTCAATAAGGATGGACCTTAATCTTGTTATTAGAGTCATTTATAAGTGGAATGAATTTCAGACAGAGAGAGAGAAAGCCACAAAGGGAGCAGCCAGAAGTTGAACATCAGTGGAATCCAGAAGATAAGGGAGAATCCAGGAGATGCCACCATGTTCCTTGCCATGTGACAAGCTAATGACCAAGTACTGCTGGCCAGTTGCAGATTGGAGTCATCAGGAAGAAAGCATCACCTTGATGATGTCTTTGGACTTCTCTTAGTCTCAATACCATGAACAAATAAATTCCCATTGTTTAAGCTGCCTCATATCATGCTATTTCCTTGAGCAGCCCAGAAAACTAAAACACCCAACAAGTAATAACTATTTTTTAATTCATGAAAATCCATAACTAATCTTAGAAACCCCACTGTTAGAATCCAAACAGGCTTTGCTACCCAAAAGTGTGCAGATACTCATCTCTCTGACACTCTTAAAATTCACTATGTACTATGTTTGGCTAAGAATCAAGAATGATTTAACTCAGACATGAAGTTATCTATCTAGTATATGATTGTCAGGAGTGGTTTATTTTTTTCCTTTATAGGTAAGAAATAAATGCCTCAGGACACCCTGGCCAAGGATGTAACAAGAGTAAAATTATAGCTTGTTGAATGATATCAGCAGTTACAATAGCAATTATCTTAGACTGAGGGCTTGCTATGTGTCAGGCATTGTGCTATCTATTTTCCAAAAATTTTTTCACTTAATTTTCAAAGTCACTTTACAATATTTGTTTTATTATTAGAATTCCTTTTAAGAATGCAAAAAGTGAGCCCCAAGGTGTCTTAAATTAATAAAGCTGGAAGAGGCAAAGCTATGATTTGAATGTAGATGTACCTGATAAAAAAGCCTGGGCTTTGAGTCATTATTCTTTCGGCTAGCATACATGTTTGCTCTACTTTCATGTAGTGTATGCTCTCAGCTTAAACATCCTTTGGCATGGGTCAATTGATTTAAAAATAGAAAAGTAGAAAACACCAATATAGGCAGCACAGGGCTCCTAAGATGCTGGATTATCTGATTTTTAATATGAGAGGGGATTGGCTCCATTACCTATAATTCTACTGAAAAGGACTACATGTCCCAAAACAGTAGACTGTGAATTTGATTGCCATGAAGTGCTCAAGAATTCTTGGAGCAGTAGGATATTTGAGTGTTAACTTAATGTCATATCACTCAGGGGTAGGTCACACATCCAAAATTACTAAGAGAGAAAATAAGTTTTGCATATTTTTAATGTGCTATGTTAATACCAATGCATGTGAAATCTTTTGAGCATTTAAACCTTTCCTGCTGGATTACATTTCATTCATTAAATTTAAAACAGGAATTGATTGCATTCTTTCATTGATGTTACCACATGTTTTTCACATTATTAGTTTTTATGTACATCCTGCCCTAAGACACATTTTACCTGGGCATAATCCGGAACCATCCATGTTTACTACATTCGAATTCTATTTATGGAAAGTTAGAGAAAATACATTTCTTCTCAAGTACTAAGAGTCAATTTTTGTACTGTTATGCAAGCTATCAAATTCTCAGTTTGCCAGTTTCAAGGATGTCTGAAGGACGTGAGATCCCTACATCAGAATAAAAGGACTTGATCACTTAGGTCGATAACAGTAGCCAGAGTTCAGCACTGATTTTTTTTTCGTTTTATTTATTTATTTATTAATTAAAAAAAATAAATGATCAAAAACATTCTTAACATATGATCATTCCATTCTACATATATAATCAGTAATTCACAATATCATCACATAGTTGCATATTCATCATCATGATCATTTCTTAGAACATTTGCATCAATTCAGAAAAAGAAATAAAAATACAACAGAAAAAGAAATAAAATGAAAACAGAATAAAAATTATACATACCATACCCCTTACCCCTCCCTTTCATTGATCACTAGTGTTTCAAACTAAATTTATTTTAACATTTGTTCCCCATGTTATTTATTTTTATTCCATATGCTCTACTTGTCTGTTGACAAGGTAGATAAAAGGAGCATCAGACACAAGGTTTTCACAATCACACAGTCACATTGTGAAAGCTATATCATTATTCAATCATCATCAAGAAACTTGGCTACTGGAACACAGCTCTACATTTTCAGGCAGTTCCCTCCAGCCTTTCCATTACATCTTGAATAACAAGGTGATTTCTACTTAATGCATAAGAATAACCTCCGGGATAACCTCTCGACTCTGTTTGGAATCTCTCAGCCATTGACACTTTATCTCATTTCACTCTTCCCCCTTTTGGTTGAGAAGGTTTTCTCAATCTCTTGATGCTGAGTCTTAGCTCATTCTAGGGTTTATCTCAATCCCCTGATGCTGAGTTTCAGCTTATTCTAGGATTTCTGTCCCATGTTGCCAGGAAGGTCCACACCCCTGGGAGTCATGTCCCATGCAGACGGGGAGGGTGGTGAGTTTGCTTGTTGTGTTGCCTGGAGAGAGAGGCCACAACTGAGCAACAAAAGAGGCTTTCTTGAGAGTGACTCTTAGGCCTAATTTTAAGTAGGCTTGACCTATCCTTTGTGGGGTTAAGTTTCATATGAACAAACCCCAAGACTGGGGGCACAGCCTATAGCTTTGCTTGTCCACCCTGCTTGTGAGAATATCAAGAATTTAACTTGGGGAGGTTGAATTCCCCCCCCACCCCCATTCTCACCATTCCCTGAAGGGGACTTTGCAAATACTTTTCTACTCACTGATCAAATTACTCTGGGATTCATTGGGGGATCACCCTGGTCAAATCAACAAAATCTCATGTCCTACCCAAGGTTCCATGTACTTATGGTGTTCAGCCAACTATCTACATAAGTTATATTAGGAGATGCACTAGTAAAAATGTGAATTTTGTACCAAATACACATTTTTTGCTTTAGTCTCACACATAAGTTTAAATTTTAAAATATTAATTACCATCTATTTCAGCACTCTGCAGTAATGACATTCCTTTGTTCTTCCTCATGCAAAAATATTTTAAAAATTTGTACATTTATTCACTATCATTATACACTCTAGTCATTCCTAGATTATACCATCTCAATCTTTATCATCTATCTTTCTTTGTGATTTCATTTATGCCCCAGTCCTCCTCCCTCTATCATTCTCACATTCAGCTTCATTCAGTGTTTTAACATAATTTTATCACAGTTAGGTAGTATTGTACTGTCCATTTCTTAGTTTTTATATTCAGTCCTGTTGCACAATCTGTATCCCTTCAGCTCTGATTACCCAATATCTAACCCTATTTCTATCTCCTGATGGTCTCTGTTGCCAATGAAATATTCCAAGTTTATTCACTAATGTCAGTTCATATCAGTGAGACCATACAGTATTTGTCCTTTTGCTTTTGGCTAATCACACTCAGCATAATGTCCTTAAGGTCCATCCATGTTGTTACATACTTCATACTTTATTCTGTCTTACAGCTGCATAATATTCCATCATATGTATATGCCACAGTTTGTTTAGCCACCCGTCTGTTGATGGACATTTTGGCTGTTTCCATCTCTTGGTAATTGTAAATAATGCTGCTATAAACATTGGTGTGCAAATGTCCATTTGTGTCCTTGCCCTCGTGTCCTTTGAGTAGAGACAGCATATAGATGGGTCCTGTTTTTTAATCCATTCTG
>PVIY010040584.1:0-22265 GCA_004026745.1 Myrmecophaga tridactyla
AGTCCCAAGTCTTTGTATTTTTTATATTTCACTTATTTAAGCTACTAGGGTTATAAAATGGTTGTCCTTCCTAGAGAAGTACATGGTTCAGATTATTATTGCCTACTTAACATTGGTAACTGAAATATTCTTTGTAAATTGTAACAGGATCACAATAAACTCACTTTTAAACTATTCCCCAAATCCATCTCTTTTTGGATTAAGACTAGCCAGGTTCCTCAATTTAAGGTTGTTTTGTTTGTTTAGTTTCAGCAGTCTTTGGGAATTGAGAGATTTGTGGAAAGTTTTGTTATCTTGTGCTCTAAGAAGCTTGATCTTTAGGGGCAGTACTGATTTAGCCTAAAAGGCACTGGCCGAACAGTACTAATCACAGTTATAATGGTTACTGCAGTTGAATAATTTGCCTAAGTGAAGGTAGTCCCCTGGGGATAGGAGATAAGGCAAGACTAACTCACCAAAAATCTCTCCTTAGACATAAAATAGCCGTTCTTTTTGCTACTGTCACCAACATATATCTTCTCCTGTCTTGGATTGGTTCCATAACAGAAGCTACTATTTTTGAACCCCTACTATTGGCTCAGCTGTACTTATCTTATGTCTTGTAATATGCTTAAAAGCTCTTGTAGGAGAGAGGGATCATTGTTCCTCTTTTTTAAATTGAAAGACTGAGACTTGGGTTTCACATATAGCTAGAGAGTGGCAGTGTTTGAATTTGATTTTAGAACCCTCTGAATCTAAAGGAGATGCTTTTTGTGTTACACCACAGTCTGCCAATAATGCTGGCCAGATAAAGAAACGTTTCAATGAATGGTTTATGGTTTGTATGTTACATAAGATACTTTCTTCATGGAAAATGAAGCATAACGTATTAGGATTTTATGCATCTCTAGTGTACAATATCTGTAAGATAAAATTTTAATTGTAACAGTGTTTTACAGACTAAGAAGGAATTTTGAAGCAAAAATAATAATAATAAGGTCTATATTCGTGGACCTAGGCCAATACTGTACAGATTAGTTATGCTTAGTTTATGTTGTAGATGAGGTATAACTTCAAATGCCAGGGAACATTGAAATTCCCATAGTGTTCCCTAGGAGATAATACCGAGGTTTAAATGATTAATAGGACTTTTAGTCTGGTAGATATTGTACATAATAGCAGTAATTGACCTTTTTTGTCTTGAACAAGACAAAGAAGAACTGCAAGAAAGAATTATGTTTAAAAAGACAAGCAAAGCTAAAGAAGCTGGATGGTACTTAACATTTCTAAAACCCCTATCTTTTGAGTATTTCCTATGAACCAGAGGCTTTACATATGTTATTTCTAATCCTCACATATTGTTATCCTCATTTTACCTGGTACCAAATGTAGGTTCAGAGCGTTAAGCTTACACTATTCTTCGGTGGCAGAGCTGGGATTAAACTGCCCTGAGTGTTTCACTCTGCCCTTTTCGTTATGCTGCCCTAAGTAAAGCACACGTGGGTGTCTCTACACAGGATTTGGGCCTAAGAGTAGGATTTTGACTGGGCCTGGATCCCTCTATGTAGTACCACCAGAAGTTAGAATTTGAGAAAGGGATATGCAAAATTTAAATACTTGCTCTTTATTAGGAAAAAAAAAATAGCCCTTAAATGATCTTTTTTGGGTGACATGTATTATTGCAATGCCTATAAAATGCTGTGATTCTTAATTTGATTTTTTTCTAAAGGACTACTATGTTTTCCTTAATATGCAGAGAGAAATATAAGAACTTATTAAATTTCATCCCTTAAAATTATGCATGTTTCCAAACATATTCTTAACCAAATGTGTGATTACAACTAGTATTCTAGAAAAGCAGTAGAACTTAGCTTTATAGACTGTTCTAGTTTGCTAGCTGCTGGAATGCAATATACCAGAAACAGAATGGCTTTTGAAAGAGGGAATTTAATGAGTTGCTAGTTTACAGTTCTAAGGCCGAGAAAATGTCCCAATTACAACAAGTCTATAGAAATATCCATTCAAAGGCATCCAGGGAAAGATACCTTGGTTCAAGAAGGCCGATGAAGTTCAGGGTTTCTCTCTCAAATGAGAAGGCACATGGCAAACACAGTCAGGGCTTCTCTCTCGGCTGGAAGGGCACATGGCGAATACAGCATCATCTAGCTTTCTCTCCTGGCTTCCGGTTTCACGAAGCTCCCCGGGAGGTGTTTTCCTTCTTCATCTCCAAAGGTTGCTGGCTCGTGGACTCTCTGCATCTCATGGCTACATCGTTCTGCTCTCTCTGAATCTCTCATTCTCCAAAATGTTTCCTCTTTTATAGGACTTCAGAAACTAATCAAGACCCACTCAATGGGTGGAGACATGTCATCTCCTAATCCAGTTTAACAACCATTCTTAACTAAATCACATCAACCAGGGAGATGATCCAATCACAGTTTCAAACATACAGTATTGAATAGAGATTATTCTACCTTTATGAAATGGGATTTATATTAAAACATGGCTTTTCTTAGGGGGCATACTTCCTTTCAAACCAGCACATAGACCCATTAGTTATGGTAATTCTAGAACATTTCTGAGTGGCCTACATAGAATTATGACTTTGATAGTAGAGTACAGACACCAAAACTTTCTCATTAGACTGTCTGAATATATCTTCTACTCTAGATTCTTTTGATTAAAATATTCTTTTATTCCAGTTAAATTGGAACAGGCCAGTAGTTTTCTTTGGAGTGTGTCTATACTACCTTTGTCAAATTTTAATAATATACTTAGGCTGAATTTTTGCACCAATTTGAGGAGTGTTCTTTTTATACTCTGTAGTAGTTGAAAAATTACAGAAATAATGTATTCCTTGAGGTATTAAATAACTTAACGAAATTATCTAGACTTAGAGTGTTAATACATATTTCCAAAATTGATTTAAGAAGAGGTAATTAAAACCTGAGTAGATTAATACTAATGGAAAGAAATTTAAGTCTAGGGTGTTAATCTTTCATTTGTATCAGTTTTGTATCAGTTTTACTCACAGGGCTGTTGGGAAAAGTAAAATGCTTATATTCAATGCCTGGCACATTGTTAGCTCTCACTAACATAAATTATCATCACAGCTACCATCATCATCATTATCTCTTTTTTTCACAATTACGCTTTCCAGGGTTTTGTTTTATTGGTTCCTTCAAAGACTTTTAGGTATATTTATCAATTTAAAAAATACAGTTGTCAGAGGTTTTTTCCTTTTACTAGTATTATCCCATCTCTGAGACAGCTAAGTAATATCAGAAAACTATACTTTTTGAGAAATGAGATGCAATCTCACCATGGACATGAAGGAGACTTTTGTAATTATAAGAAAAGATTATATATATATCCTATTTTGCATAAAAGGAAAAGTATGGAAAGATGTTCACCAAAATATGGTTATCTCTGGATGGTGGGATTTCAGGTGAGGCTTAGATATTTTTTGTATGTTTGTGCAGTGTTTTGTTTGTGTGTGTATGTGCACGCAGTGTTTTAATTTTTCTGTAATATGTGTGTTTCATTTAAAAAAAAATTGTTTTTTTCACTATTATAACAGTCTAGGAACCACCCATATACCTTTATCTTTACACACTTAAGATTATCATCTTAGAATAGTTTTCCCAAAACTGTTCCATAGAATGAACATTAGATTTGGTAGAGTTAATATTAAAGGTTTTATAGTGTACTGCATTAGGTGTTGGTAAATTATAACCTATCGACCAAATCTGGCCCACCAGTTTTTTTTGTTTAGTTTTGGTTTGGTTTTTAACAGCCTGTGAACTCATAAATGTTTTGCGACACATGAAAATAATATGAAATTCAAATTTCCCTGACTATAAATGAAGTTTTATTGACACACAGCTGTTCTCATTCATTTCTGAATGAGAGTAAGAACACTTTGATGAATATTGCCTACTTGCCATGCAAAAAAAAAAACACCAAAATTGTTGTTTTCCAAATGTTTATTTTTGGTAATTTGTTGTTTTTAAATTACTTTTTTACCTTAGAGTCAAGAAGATTTTTGTTTTCCTAGTGCTTTTTGTTTGTTTGTTTAATCATTGGTTATTAATTTCCATTGTGGTCAAAATGTGGCCTGAATAGTTTTTAAAATTTCATCAGGCAGAGTATCATGTACAGGAAAGAGTGTATAAGATTTTTAAGTATAGTCTAAAGAATACCTATGTACCCATTACCCAGACTAAGAAATAGAAAATTACGCATGTTTTAGAAGCCTCCTAAGTGCCTTCCTGACTCTGTATCCTTTCTCTGGGTAAGTCTTATCCTGACTTTGCTTACATTCCCTTGGTTTTATTTTTATTATATACGTATGTATATCTAGGCAGTAATTTGGGGGAGGTTGTCAGTTTGAAAGGTAAATTTATTCATAATGTATGTATTAATCTGTATTGTTTCTTTCTCTAAGAATTTTGTTTTTGAGATTCATACATATTGATACAAGTAGCTATAGTTCATGTTATCCCTGCTACATAGTAAGTACCCTATTATATGATTGCACACTAGTGGACTAGTGAACTTTCACTTAGATGTCGCAATGACATCTGCAACTGCAACATGTTCTATATATTAACTCTCTCCAACCCCCTACCACTTGCCAAAACTGCTCTCTCTTGTATTTCTTATCTCTGAAGTGGCATCTCTATCAACCCATTTAACATTGCCAGAAATTTGGCTGTCATTTTTTTTTTCTCAATTTATGTTCTATTCTGTGATCAAAACATGTTTACAAGCTTTGGGGATTCAAGATCATGAGTATCATTTGAACAACGATTCTACCCATCCACCCCCTCCTTTTTTATTTTATTCTTTTAGAATAGATGTTATTTGAGATTTTTTAAAAATATTTTTATTGAGAATTTGTTATACACATACAGTCCATCCATAGTATACAATCATTGGCTCACAGTATAATCACGTAGTTGCATATTCATCACCATGATCATTTTTAAAACATTTGCATCACTCCAGAAAAAGAAATGAAAAAGGAAAAAGAAAAAACATACATCCCATAATTCTTACCCCTCCTTCTCACTAGTATTTCCATCTATCTAATTTTTTACCCTTTATGCCCCCTCCCCATTATTTATTTTTTATTCATCTGTCCATACCCTGGATAAAAGAAGTGTAAGACACAAGGTTTTCACAATCGTACAGTCACATTATAAAAGCTATGTAATTATACAGTCATCTTCAAGAACCAAGGCTACTGGAATACAGTTCACCTGTTTCAGGTACTACCCTCCAACCACTCCAATACACTATAAACTAAAAGGGGATATCTATGTAATGCATAAGAATAACCTCCAGAAAAACCTCTCAGCTCTGTTTGAAATCTCTCAGCCACTGGAACTTTTTCTCATTTCTCTTTTCCCCTTTTTGATCAAGAAGTCTTTCTCAATCCCATGATGCCAGGTCCTAATTCATCCCGAGAGTCCTGTCCCACGATGCCAGGGAGATTTATACCCTTGGGAGTCATGCCCCTTGTAAACGGAAGGGCAGTGAGTTTACCTGCCAAGTTGGCTTAGAGAGGCCACATCTGAGCAACAAAAGACATTCTCTGGAGGTGACTCTTAGGCATAATTATAAGTAGGCTTAGCTTCTCCTTTGCAGGAATACTCCTTTCATAGGGGTAAACCCCAAGATCAAGGGCCTACTGAATTGGTTTTCCAACCACTTGCAAGAATGTCAGGAATTTCCCAGATGGGGAAGTCAAATATTTCATCCTTTTTTCCCAGTCCCCCAAGGGAACTTTTTTTTAAAAATATTTTTATTGATAAAATTTAACATACAAACAAACATTCTATTAATGGCTCACAATATCATCACATAGTTCATTTGTATTCATCATCAGAATTATTTTTTTAACATTTGCATCACTCCAGAAAAAGAAAGAACTCATATGTACCATACCACTTACCCCTCCCTCTCATTGACACTAGTACTTCCATCTACCCAATTTATTTATTTATTTATTTATTTATTTACATGGACAGGCTCTGGGGATCGAACTCGGGTCTCCAGCATGATAGGCAAGAATTCTGCCACTGAGCCACCATTGCCCACCCTATCCAATTTATTTTAACCTATGTTCGCTCTATTGATTGTTTGTTTTTTATCCATGTTTTTTTCTCATCTGTCCATACCCTAGATAAAAGGAGCATCAGACACAAGGTTTTCACAATCACACAGTCACATTGTAAAAATTATATCATTATATGATCATCTTCAAGAAACAAGGCTACTGAAACACAGCTCTACAGCTTGGGTACTTCCCTCTAGCCACTCCAATACATCATAAACTAAAAATATCTATCTGATGCGTAAGAATAACCTCCAGGATAACTTCTTGACTATGTTTGAAATCTCTTAGCCACTGACACTTTATTTTTTCTCATTTTTCTCTTCCCCTCTTTTGGGCAAATAGGTTTTCTCAATCCTTTGATGCTAGATCCCATCTCATCCCGGGATTTCTTGTCCCATGTTGCCAGGGAGAGTTACACACCCTGGGAGTCATGTTCCACCTAGAGTGGGGAGGGCAGTAAGTTCACTTGCCATGTTGGCTTAAAGAGAGAGGCCACATATGAACAACAAAAGAGGTTTTTGGGGGGTGACTCTTGGCCTAATTTTAAGTAGGTTTAGCCTGTCCTTTGCAGGAATAAGTTTCATAGGGGCGAACCCCAAGATCATGGGCTTGGCCTATTGATTTGGTTGTCCCTACTGCTTAGAGAATATCAGATATTCTCCAGATGGGGAGTTGAATATTTCCCCCTTTCTCCCCATTCCCCCAAGGGGACTTTGCAAATACTTCTTTATTCACTGTCCACATCATTCTGGGACTTATTGGGCATCACCCTAATCTGGACAAACCAACAAAATCTCATGCCCTGTTCAAGATTCCATGTACTTATGGTGTTCAGCTAAACTGACCATACAAGTTAAATTAGTAAATGTACTACCCAAAATATTTATTTTGCACCAAATAAACATCTCTCCCTTTAGTCTTACACAGAAGTTGAAGTTTTAAAATATGGACAGTATCATCTTTTACCCAGTCTTCTGATATACCTTAGTCCTGTCCATATTAGCTTCATTCATATCTCTACTCGATGTCTGATCATGGCTTCAGAGCTCTAACGCTGGGTCTCAGGTATCATAATTACCCGAAGTTTCTGGTAAAGACCATGTTATATACAGACAGCTCAGTATCTGAGAATTTAGAATTAATAGTACACCTCCTGAATATATGTGACTGCTGTGATTTATAATCTAGGACCCTTTACAATAAGCCCCAACCTGATATCCCATGCTCAACTTTAGTTCACCAAATTTTTAAATTATAGTTAGTCCACATGATTGAGGCATGATGATATTTGTCTTTTTGTTCCTGACACTTCATTCGACATACAGCTTTTACGCTTCATTCATCTAGTTGCGTGCCTCACAACTTCATTCCTTCTTGCAGCCACTCAGAGGTCCATTATATGTACACACCACAGTTCCCCCTTCCATTCCTCAGTCATTGTACCTTTAGGCCACCTCCATTCATTGTAGATCGTGAACACTGCCGCCAGAAACACCAGTGTGTGAATGTCCATTAATGTCGCCACACTCAGCTCCTCTAGGTATATACTGAGCAAGCGGTTTCAGGATCATATGGCAAACCTACCTCTAGCCTCCTGTGGAATCACCACCCTGACCTCCAAGGGGCTAGACCTCTCATTTCCCTACCAACAGTGACTAGGTACATCTCTTTCCACATTTTTCTCTAGCACTTGTTTTTCTCTGTTCATTTTTAAACAGTTTTATTCACACTTCATACAATCCAGCCTTATTATATAGATGCCTTCGCCACCATACTCTTAAATCATTTCCTTTTCTTCCATGCAGAATCCATACCCCTCTCCCAATCCCCCCGCCTGTTGATATTTAGCTTTGGCATAATGCCTTTGTTACAGTCAGTGGAAGCATATTACAATGTTACTGTTGACTATAGATCCTAGCTTACATCGATTGTACTTTTTCCCATAAACCATCTGTTTTCAACACCTGTAATACTGACATTCATTTTTCTCCCTCATGCAAAAACCTTTTTTAATTTGTATATTTCATCACCATCATTGTATACTCTATGCATTCCTGAGTTATACCATGTCAGTCTTTATCTTCTGTCTTTCCTTCTGGTTTCATACTTTCCCCAGCCCTCCTCCCTCTGCCATACTCATATTCAGTTTCATTCAGTGTACTTACATTATTGTGCTACAGTCAGGTAGTATTGTGCTATCTGTTTCTGAATTTTTACAATCAGTCCTGTTGCACATTCTGTATTCCTTCAGCACCAGTTGCCCAATCTCAGTTCTCCAAGTTCATTCATAAATGTTAGTTCATATCAGTGAGACCATACAGTATTTGTTTTTTGTTTCTGGCTAATTTCACTCAGTATAATGTCCTCAAGATTCATCCATGTTCTCACATGCTTCATGAATTTATTCTGTTTTACACCTGTGTAATATTCCATCATATGTATATACCACAGCTTGTTTAGCCACTCATCTGTTGCTAGACATTTGGCCTGTTTCCATCTCTTGGCATTGTAAATAATGCTGCCATAAAAATTGGTGTGCAAATGTCCATTTGTGTCCTTGCTCTCATGTTCTCTATATGGATACCTAGCAATGGGATTGCTGGATCATATGGCAATTCTATACTTAGCTTCCTGAGGAATCACCAAACTGCTTTGCAGAGCAGTTGTACCATTTTACATCCCCGCCAACAATGGATAAGTGTGCCTCTTTCTCCACATCCTCTCCAGCACTTGTTTTCTGTTTTTTGATAATGGCCATTCTAGTGGGTGTCAGATGATATCTCATTGTGGTTTTGATTTGCATTTCCCAAGGTACTTTTTGGCAGTCATTTTTGGTACCTCCCTCTCTCCTTCCCCATTTCCAATCAATCATCAGTCCTGTACTTCTAAACATCTCAAATTTATTTCCATCATCACCACACTGGTTGGACTTTTCCAGTAGACTTGAGTGTAGTACCAACATCCATTCTTGTTCTTTTATTGTTTACAAGGCTTACCTCTCCAATTTCATCAAGGCCACTCTTTGCTTCACCCGCCATGCTAAGTGAACTTATGCCATTGTTAGTGCCATGCTTACTCCTCTTTCAGGACAATTTTTTTTTTTAAAACATAACAATATACAAACACAAACATTCTTACCATATGATCATTCCATTCTTGATATATAATCAAAAACTCACAATATCATCACCATGATCATTTCTTGGAACATTTGCATCAATTCAGAAAAAGAAATAAAAAGAAAAAAGAAAGAAAAAAACTCATGCATATCATACCCCTTACCCCTCCCTCTCATTGATTGCTCATATTTCCATCTACCCAATATATTTTAGCCTTTATTTTCCCAATTTTTTCTATACCCTTTACCACTCCCTTTCATTGATCACTAGCATTTCAATATAAATTTATTTTACCATTTGCTCCCCCTATTATTTATTTTTAATCCATATGTTTTATTCATCTGTCCATACCATAGCTACAAGGAGCATAAGACACAAGGTTTTCACAATCACACAGTCCCATTACAAAAGCTATATCATTATATAATCATCTTCAAGAAACATGGCTACTGGAACACAGCTCTACAGTTTCAGGCAGTTCCCTCCAGTCAGGACAAATTTGTGAACTATTACTTCCTCAGAGAAGTCTTCCTTGAATGCCAGTCTCCAAAGTCATGTCTCCTGTTATCATTAGGACTTTGCGCTACTCACTCCTGTCACTACTATAAATTGTAATTAAATGATTATTGAGGAAGTCCTCTTATCTGATTCAATCAGGGCCAGTAATCTATAACATTAAATAAAGAAAGAAATTATGAAAAGGGATACATACCTTAAATGTTGAATTCTCTAACTTGAAACATAAAACTGTTATGTTCATTTGTTCATCTTTGAATGAAAGGACCAAGACCTCTTTTGAGAATGGGGCTGCTGGTTGCTGTTCATTTTGTCTGCTTGCAGAAACCATACCCATAATGTATCCCCTGAGATTTTCAGTTTGGGTTTTTGCTGTTGTTTTGAGAAAATAAGAATTTAAACTCTTCTGATGTATTCCAAGTTCAGGATCATTACATATCTTTGCAATATTTTTTTCAATTTTTGAACTGATTTCTTGCCTATACCTAATTCAACAACTTAAGTTTATTTCACCTTTATTGAGTATTTCAGTTATTCAGTTTAATCCTCCCCATTCCTCTACATTTCATTAGTTTGAGCACATTTAGTTTAACCACATCATTATAGTAAAATATAAATGACATAAACAGGTTTGGAAACTAATGTAACAGACTCAGTAAAAATATAACTCAACCCTGGTGAAAACAGAAATATCTGGGCATACTAGATAAGTTGGCTCCACATTTTTTTGAGTGCACATTATATCTACTGTATTAATATATTATGTATATTGTAATAGTGTACCTCTGAGGCTAAATTATATGAAGTTGCCAATATTTGACCATTGCTTTTACCCACAATCAGCAATTTTATATGCATCAATCAAATATTAAATAGCAACATGAAGGATAAATAGCCATCCAACTGGATAATATAGACCATGTCACAATAAAGTGTATAAATAATTATTAAAAATAAATAGTTCTAAAATATATAAATGGTTCTTGTTCTTTTAAGGGTTCTTGTTATGATAACCACGCATCCCTGGGTTTCTGGATCACTCTTAATATTAAACATAATATTAAATATAGTAAAGTATTATTTTAAAAATAAAATAATAGAATTATTATGTTTTCTAAAAAGCATTGAAGTGCCACCAAAATATCAATCAAAACTTGCTTCTAAACTGCCTATTATATCTGAAGTTGGCACAGAAATACTTTTATCAGTCCATGTGTCCCAATTTTTGTTATTGTAACTGAAGGACTTTATGGTAAAAAGATAATCATAGCTGAGTAGTCTAGATTGTCTGAACAGAAGAGGAGAGATTTGAATTTGGGTCATACTCTTCCTCTCTTGTCCACTATGGCATGCAATATAGTCTTAAAACTTGTTGAGCTTAATTTATTTCCAATGAAGTATAGGTTAAATACCATTATAATGAACTCCTGGGAACAATTCCAGTTGTTTTGTGGGAACTTTGTAATAGATACGACTTGGCATTAAGTGAGCCACTGACTATAGTCTCTTATTTTTTATATATGTAAATTTTTGTAGTAATGGAATTTGACCTCTAATTTTCCATAATTCAGATTTATAGCTTATCCTGTTAAATATCATTTTTCAACAGAAGCCGTTTAACTTACAACAGCATTATAAAACCAGTTTTAAACTATGACTGTCCTTGGGGGGAGGAAAGACTTTTTAGAAGCTATATGCATGTATGGAAATGTGAAAGATAATAATGGATGAAGAACTTTCAACCTAGAATCATACAACTGAAATTTGACACTCATTAAAGCCCTGTGTAGCTTTATATAAAACCGTCAAGTAATAGAATTATAATTTAAATCTCAAAGGACTTCAGCTCCATCTAAACAAATTTCCAGTGAATTTCACAACAAAACAAAAGACCCTTAAACCCTAACATCATAAATACTAAGATAGTTGAAATGCCTTCCTGGTTGTTACTTGGACTGTTCTATGAATCACCATCCATACTTTTTCCTTCTCAATGTTGTAGCTACCCGCATCAGGAAAATTACACTTTTTATCCTTGTGTGTGGAAGCATAATAGTCTTTCTGTAAATTAGAATATTTTTTCACAGTGTAATCATGTAACAGTCTCCAGATTAGGAATAGAGAAATTATTAAATTTCATGCTCTTATCTGTGAAACTGAACCAAAGAACATTAGAAAGTGCCTTGTGTAACCTGGCAAGTACAAATAGTTTCTTTGATAAATGAAAAACTTTTCTTGGAGTTTAGGATCTCATGGCCTTATTGAGTGATTCATGAATCAGGCGCCACTCCATTCAGAAAGTAGAAGGGAACTCCAGCACGGGGATGAGAGGGTAAGCTCACATAGGGTAAGCGCAGAAGCCAGTGAGAGAATATTCTGATTGGCTGACATTGTTTCCATTTTACATAGGGGAATCTTACAAATCGGGGAACAGATGTAAGTATGGTATGATCATCCTTTCTGATAAGCTTTCTTTATTGGACTTAAATTGGTTTTATCACCAGGTATTGCTTATTAGGAGCCCTATAGAGTGTATTCCATTTTCTTGGCAAACCCCTGCAGATTAGTTGTTTTGTCTTCTGAACAAGCCCTTCTCAGAAAGAGGTCTTCTCCCAGATACCCAATGCAGGCAGCTAACCCAACAGTTATTTTCCAGGTGTAAATTGCTTGTCAAAGAAATGTCTTTAAATAGTTACAAATTTTATCTTATAAACCAGAGGAGAGTTAGATTTCTGGACTTCTTGTACACTGTTCTTGTGATGCTTAGAAATTGTATGGTTTATAATCTTTCATACTCTGGGCTGGGGTCAGAAAATTTTTTCTTTAAAGGACCAGTTAAAAGATATTTTAGGCTGTGGGCCACATGCAGTCTCTGGTTAATGTTGTTCTTTGTTTTTTGTTTTTTTTTTTCAATCCCTTTAAAAATGTAAAAATGTTCTTAGCTGTCCCTCTCCCCCCTACAAAAAATCAGGCCTCAGGTCAGATTTGGCCTTAGACTATAGTTTGCTGATTCCCTGCTTTATTTTATTTTTTATTTTTATTGAGAAATCTTTACACACATACAGTCCATATATGGTGTACAATCACTATATCACATAGTTGTGTATTAATCACCATGATCATTTTTAGAACATTTGCATCACTCCAGAAAAAGAAATAAAAAAGAAAAAACTCATACATCCCACAGCCCCTCCCCCTCCATCTCATTGACCCCTAATATTTCAATCTATCCAATTTTTTACCCTTTATCCCCCTTCTATTATTTATATTTTTAAATCTTTATTTATTACACATTGTCCATACCCTGGATGAAAGGAGCATCAGACACAAGATTTTCACAATCATTACTGTAACATTGTAAAAGTTATATCCTTATACAGTCATTTTCAAAAATCAAGGCTACTGAAACACAGCTCAACAGTTTCAGGTGTTGAGCCACTCCAATATATCGTAAACTAAAACAGGATATCTATATAATGCATAAGAATAATCAGGGTAACCTCTCGACTCTGAAATCTCTCAGCCACTAAGACTTTTTTGTGTCTAATTTCTCTCTTCCCCCTTTTGGCCAAGAATGCTTTCTCAATCCCATGATTCCAGGTCCCAGCTCATCCCAGGAGTCCTGTCCCACGTTGCCAGGGAGATTTACACCCCTGGGAGTCATGTCCCGCATAGCCAGGAGGGCAGTGAGTTCACCTACCAGGTTGGCTTAGAGACAGAGAAGCCACATCTGAACAACAAAAGAGGTTCTCTTAGGTGACTCTTAGGCAAAATTATATGTAGGCTTAGCTTTTCCTTAGCAGAAATAAGTTTCATAAGGGTGAATTCCAAGATCGAGGGATTAGCTGCTGCTTGTGAGTATATCGGGAATTCTGTAAATTGGGAAGTTGAATATTTCCTTCTTCCTCCCCAGTCCCCCAAGGGGACTTCACAAATACTTCTTTGTTCAGTGCCTAAATTACTCTGGGATGTATCAGGGCATCACACTAACCTGGACAAACCAGCAAGATCTCATGCCCTTTTCAAGATTCCATGTATTTATTGTGTTCTACTAAACTGACCATACTAGTTAAATTATGTAAGGCACTATCCAAAATATAATTTTTACACCAAATAAACATCTGTTTCTTTGGTCTCACACATTAGTTGAAGTTTTAAATATGGACCATATCATCCTTTACCCTGTATTCTGATTTACCTTTGTCTTGTCTAGATCAGTGTCATTCATATCTCTAGCCTGATCACTTTTCCAACTTTTTAAACAGTTCCCTATATGGACCCCCTGCTTTAGACCAGTACAGACCAATAGAAAGCAATCTGAGCCATATATGTAACTTAAAATTTTCTAATAGCCAGATTTAAAAGTAAAAAGAAGGAGATGAAATTAATTTTAGTAATATGTTTAATATATCTACACTATTATTATTTCAACGTGTGGTACCAGCCACATTTCCAGGGTTCAAAAGCTGCATGATTGAACACCACAGCTCTAAACCAGAGCTACTCGAAGTGTGGTCCATGGTTTGTTATCAGTCTACAACGAGTTATGTATAGACATTGAGAGGAAGCATTTAAAATATTTTACAGCAATTTGACCGTTATTTTGTATCCGTTGACTCTAATAAAAAATGATGCTTCTATTTCTCTTTTTACATTTCATTTTTCTAGTAATTCATTCTTATTATCTCTTATAAAAGAATTGTTCTGTGAAAATTTTAAAAACTGACTCTTCACTACTGGCAGTTTAAGAGACTGCTCTCCTAAGACTCTGTAGGCCTCTTTTTTACATGGTCAGGCAAAAAAAAAAAAAAGAAAAAAAAATAGAGAAACGGTAATGAGATCGTGGTAGGTATTATTCATATTCCACCACCACTACTGAGCAGAGTCCTTTTCCTTGTCTCTTTCAGAGCTGCCACTGGAACCTTGACTAGGGTAGCCCCCTCGGCCAGTGGCTCTGTGACTGTACCCTAGAATGAAAATAACTGTGTCCAGGCCTCACTCCGGATTGACTAAATCAGAACCTCTTGGGAGGGAGCCTGTGCATATTTTATATTTAAAAGCTCTCCTTGTGATTATAAAATGCAGCCAGAGTTATACTATGGATCCCTCATCCCAGGAAAATTTGTTATTCCTCCATTTGGGAAGAATCAAGTCTGGGGGGGGGGAGGTTTCTATGTGGTAACATTATATATTCTTTTAACAATACAAGGAGACTTTCCAGTTAAATATGTCAGATTAAACATTGGGATTTTATTTCTATCCTGAAACCTCATTAAAACTAAAGTGAAGAAATAAAAAGGTATCAGGTATTAACCTACAAGTAGAAAGCAAATTGATATAAGCATAAGAGCTTGGTCAATAACATTTCAGTAGAGGCAGATGGAGAAATTAACAAAACTGAGAAAACTGATCTGTGTACCTACAAAGTGGGATGTTAAAAGGAAACAAACTAATTTATGCTCCTGGCTCAGAAATCGGAGGAACCAGCTACCTCAGTTGGTAAGGATGTGAAGTATGGAGCTGAAAACAGGACTGGTTCAGTGTCCATATAAGAGCCAGACTCCCATATTCTGCCACCCTGAGCAGCCAGGAGACCATCATTCCTTTACTTTGGGGAAATTTAATAAGAAGTTCAGTCATAGCTGAGGTTGGGATATCTCAAAAACTGGGATATCTTTAGAAAAACAGAGACTGCAAACAGGGATGTTCTGAATGTTGAAGTTAACACTTCACCATTCCCCTTCCTCTGTTCTCAGGGACAGGCAGGACAAGAGATTCGGGTATTTCTTTCTTGAATAATTCACCAGCAGGAAACAAAATCTATAGAAACCGACTTTGTGGGATCCCGCATATAAAAACCAATTCATTGCTTTATCACCCTGTAGTAAAATGAGCCCGTTGACAAGTCTAGCCCATTAGTACTGATGGACAGCCAAGGACCATCAGGTACATGAAAAACAGAGACCTGAAGATTCCAGGATTCAAGGGCACATACAGAAGACTAGGAATTGTGTGAGGTTAGACTTCTCAACAGCTACACTGAGAAGATACAGATAAAATATTAAAATATTTAAAAGAAAAATTTTTTAAATATGTATTGAGAAATGTGATATTACATCCAAGAAACTAGAATAGGATGCTATTAATAGGAACATTCACAGAATAAGAAAACGCTCTTGGAAATTAAAATTGTGATAGGAAAAACTGTAACTGCAATAGAAGGGGCGGAAAGCAAAAGTCAGGAAACCTATCAGAAAGCAGTAAAGGAAAAGAAAGGCTAAATAGGCAAGAAAATATAATCAGATCAATCAGAGATTCAGTGTCTAATGAAAACAGCTGTCAGAGGGATAGGAAAGATGTTGAAGGGACTCAGCACAATGAAGAAAAAAAGCCTGACATTAAAATTTTTCACAAAATAACAAGTCACATACAGAAGACAGGGAGTTCGTTTAGTTTGGGACTTCTCAACAGCTACAATGGAAGCTGGAGACAGTGGAACAATACTCTCAAAATTTTGATAGTAAGAAAAATGTCTAGTATATAATCTTATTATCAGACAAAGAATAAAAAATGTGAGGATAAAATATACAGCATTTTCAGGAGAGAGGCAAAGAATAATGGTAAAGGGAAGTCATAGGACAACACTATTTAGGCCATACTTGACCCTATTGAGAGTAGCTTTACAATTCTCTTAAAGAATTTGAGAAAGAATGCAATTGATTCATGGAAAAACCAAGCAAACTAAAAAGATGCAATTATTAATTCCAGGGGAAAGATGGTTGTACAAGAAGGAAAATGGCTCACTGCTTATAATATTCACATGGTCATAATGAAAACTGAATTTAACCAAAAGCTATGCTTTAACTGTTTGGGGGAAGATGTAAGAGAAAGTGTATTTTGAAGTTATGGTTAAGAAAAAGCTAAAGCCCTCATCTTCCACAGTCTGAAGTTAGTAGATAATGTCTAAAACAGAAAAATCCAGTAATAGCAATATGAGCAAATTTGTTAGAAGTGACAATAAAAATACCAGTAGAAAGAGCTAAAAGATTTAAAGTAATTTCCTTGATTACCTGGGTGTGAGAAACAAAGATGGGAAGGGTGTGGTAGATAGTGCTATTTTTTAAGTCTTTGAAACTCTAAATATACGAATTAAGTAAAAATAAAAAGCTTTTTTAAAGTAAACAAGAAAAGGGAAACTAGGCTAGAAGGGGTGAGGATATTAGAGGAATATATTTACATGCCTACTGGAGTCACCAAGATTAGTAGCAGGAATTAGGCTATATATAGCAGTACAATGAGCCAGGAAGTGAAATCGTAATTTGAAAAGAACAATATGCAATAACAATAACACATGTTAAATTCAAATGGCATAAGCTTCATGAAAGGCTTACAAAATAAAAGATTTTTGCAAAAGGAAGGAAGTGAAATGTTCTGAGATAGAGTATAATGAAAGATTTAACACGGTTCCATCTAATAGATTTTATTAGAACATACTCCAGCTACAATGAGAACTCCTATATGCCTAACACTATATTTTTAATAAAGATTAGGTAATATGAAAGGTCATTTTATGATATAAATTCTCTATATTGATATTGTCATTAGTCAAGAGTTCTTTGGGAATATATATATATATAGCAGTTCATTTTTAAGAAGTTTATCCTCTATTGTCCTCTCAACCCTAGTCAATTTCTTAAAAAAATGTATCTATGACAGACGATTAGCGCAGTTATGGAAGAATCAGCTTCATATTAATTAATATGAATTAATTATGGTGAGCATAATTAATAATGCTCACCAATGCACAAATAGTTTTTCAAGGCAGCTGTTAAAATGTGAGGAATGAGGCATAATGAGCTATTCAACATGAAAAAAATGAAAAAAATTTTAAATGCCATATTTATTAAATGGTAAAATACAAAAGGAGACCCTTTTTAAAATAATTTTTTGTTTTATTAAATACCAAATAAACGCAAACATTCCTATTTTGATCATTCCGTTCCACATATATAATCAGTAATTCACAATCTCATCACATAGTTGCATATTTATCATCATGATCATTTCTTGAAATGCTTGCCTCTATTCAGAAAAAGAAATAAAATGAAAACAGAAAAAAAAAATTATACATACCATACCCCTAACCCCTCCCTTTCATTGATCACTAGCATTTCAAACTAAATTTATTTGAACATTTGTTCCCCCTATTTTTATCTTTATTCCATATGTTCTACTCCTCTGTTGACAAGGTACATAAAAGGAGCCTCAGACACGAGGTTTTCACAATCACACAGTCACATTGTGAAAGCTGTATCATTATACAATCATCTTCAAGAAACATGGCTACTGGAACACAGCTCTACATTTTCAGGCAGTTCCCTCAACCTCTCCATTACATCTTGAATAACAAGGTGATATCTATTTAATGCATAAGAATAACCTCCAGGATAACCTCTCGACTCTGTTTGGAATCTCTCAGCCATTGGCACTTCATCTCATTTCACTCTTCCCCCTTTTGGTCGAAAAGGTTTTCTCAATCCCTTGATGCTGAGTCTCAGCTCATTCTAGGGTTTTTCTCAATCCCTTGATGCTGAGTCTCAGCTCATTCTGGAATTTCTGTCCCATGTTGCCAGGAAGATCCACACCCCTGGGAGTCATGTCCCACGTAGTCGGGAAGGGTGGTGAGTTTGCTTATTGTGTTGACTGGAGAGAGAGGCCACATCTGAGCAACAAAAGAGGTTCTCTTGGGGGTGCCTGTTAGGCCTAATTTTAAGTAGGCTTGACCTATCCTTTGTGGGGTTAAGTTTCATATGAACAAACCCCAAGACTGGGGGCTCAGCCTACAGCTTTGGTTGTCCACGCTGCTTGTGAAAATATCAAGAATTCAACTTGGGGAAGTTGAATTTTCCCAGAAAAGGAGACTCTTAAAAAAAAGTTTTCTGCTATCATGTTGGGATAAAAAACAATTGAATTTTGTGTTTAGATTTTTCTATTTCTTCTAGTATTGACTTTCAGGTTATTGAACGTGTAGTCTTAAAAGATTTTATTTGTAATTGGGCGGGCCACGGTGGCTCAACAGGCAGAGTTCTCACCTGCCATGCCAGAGACCTGGGTTTGATTCCTGGTGCCTGCCCATGCAAAAAAAAAAAAAAAAGACTTTATTTGTGAAGTGCTTTAGATTTAAAAGAAAGAAAAAGGAGCAAGAATAAAGGTGGAAATTTTTTTGTTTTGTTAATTTCTACATCATAGCTTTTTCTAATTACTTTATTATTTGTTAAACTCTCCCAAGATTAAGAATTGGGAAGCTTAAAGAAACCTTTCCATTTAAACTTAATTTATCCTCTTTTCTTTCATCTTTTTCCTTTCTACTTAAACCATTTCAAAGTTATGGATAAAATCTGATGCATTCAACTTCCCCATGTGGAGAATTCCTGATATTCTCACAAGCAGTGAAGACAACCAGATCAATAGGCTGAGTCCTATTGATTGCTCAGATGTGGCCTGTCTCTCTCTCTCTCTCACCCAACACAGCAAGCAAACTTACCACCCTCCCCTCTCTGTGTGGGACATGACCCCCAGGGGTGTAAACCTCCCTGGCAATGTGGGACAGAAATCCTAGAATGAGCTGGGACTCAGCATCAAGAAATGGAGAAAACCTTCTCATCCGAAAGTGGGAAGAGAGGTGAGACAACATGAAGTGTCAGTGGCTGAGAGATTTCGAACAGAGTTGAGAGGTTATCCTGGAGGTTATTCTTAGGCATGATGTCGATATCCCCTTTTTAGTTTAAGGTGTGTTGGAAAGGCTAGAGGGAAGTGTCTGAAATTGTAGAGCTGTGTTCCAGTAGCCATGTTTCTTTAAGATAATTGCATATTGATACACCTTTTGCAGTATTACTGTGATTGTGAAAACCTTGTTCTGATGCTTCTTTTATCTATGGTATGGACAAGTGAGTAAAAAATGTGGATTAAAAATAAATAAATAATAGGAGAAACAAATGTTAAAATAAACTGGGTAGAGGGAAATACTGGTTGTCAGTTTGAGAGAGGGGTGAGAGGTATGATATGTATGAGTTTCTTCTTTTTCCTTTTTGTTTCTTTTCCTGGGGGATGCAAATGCTCTGAGGAATGATCATGGTGATGAATATACAACTATGTGATGATATTGTGAGCCATTGACTGCACACCAAGTATGGAATGTTCATATGTTAATAATGTTCATGTTTGTATGTTATTTGGTTTTTTCAATGAAACTTTTAAAAATCCATAAAACAATCTGATGCAGTGTGGGGAGGGGTGGGAATATTGGATTTTTACAAATGATTGACCTATAAAGTTTAGATTACTAGATTTGGGGGGTAGGGTATACATGCAATGGAGATGAGGTTTTTGAATTAATTTTAATGTGCTACACAAATGTGGTCTTTTTTAAAAAATATTTTAATTAAGAAGTCTTCACACACATATACTTCATCCACAGCACACAATCAGTGGCGCACAATATCATCACACAGTTGTGTATTCATCACCGTGACCATTTTTAGAGCATTGCATCACTCCAGAAAAAGAAAAAACTCATACATCCCATAACCCCCAATCCCTCCCTCTTATTGACCACTAATATTACAATCTACCAATTTTTTACCCTTCCCCCATTACTTATTTTTTTATCAATATTTTTTTACTCATCTGCATCAGATACAGGGTTTTCACAATCACACAGCCCACTCTAAAAGCTGTATTGTTATACAGTTGTCTTCTAGAATCAAGTCTACTGGAACACAGATCAGCAGTTTCAGTTACTTCCCTCCAGTCACTCCAAAACACCATAAGGTAAAAAGGAATATCTAGAGTCCTTCTGGAGCCAAGATGGCAGCTTAGTGAGGTGTAGGATTTAGCTCATCCTCCAGAGCAGTTAGGAAATAGCCAGGAACAGTACAGAACAACTATTGGAGCCACATCAGTGACCAGACACACAGTGTACACCAGTCTGGACAAGCTGGAATCACTCCCTCAAGGAATTTAGACCCCAAGGTCTGGAAAACTGAAGTGATTAAAGCCAGCCTACAACCTCTCCTCTGTCTCCACCACACCCCCAGCAGGGAGAGTCTGCTGAAGTTAAAGGTACCACATCATCTTATGCTGCTGGGACCCGCAGGCAGACAAGTGCCACGTACTGGGCAAGATAGGAAAAACACAGAGTCCAGAGGCTTCATAGGAAAGTCTTTCAACCTGCTGGGTCTCACCCTCAGGGAAAACTGATGCAGGTGACACTTTTCCTCCTGAGAGGAGGCCAGTTTGATCTGGGAAAATCTGACTGGAGTCTATAATACCCAAGTACACCCTCCTAAGAGGGAAAAAAATAATAATAGGCACCATACAGGCAGGGCAAAAAACAAGAAAACAAGAACTGAAAAATTCTGATCTGTTAAACAAAACCTAAGCTAGAGGTCCAGAATAAGCTGAACTGATTGTCAAAGAACAGATAGACAACAAAGTCATCCAGCAAGAAAATCCTAGGTAAAAAAAGTGAGAACAATCTCCAGAATAAACTAATTAAGGTAATTAAATGCCTAGACACCAGCAAAAAATAATGAATCGTACTAGAAAAATTGAAGATATGGCCCAGTCAAAGGAACAAACCAACAATTCAAATGAGATACAGGAGCTGAAACAATTCAGAATATACAAACAGACATGGAAAACTTTGTGAAAAATCAAATCAATGAATTGAGACAGGATATAAGGACGGCAAGGAATGAACAAGAAGAAGAAATCAAATGTCTGAAAAAACAAATTGCAGAACTTATGGAAATGAAAGGCACAGTAGAAGAGATGAAAAAATAATGGAAACCTAAAATGGTAGATTTCAAGAGGCAGAAGATAGGATTAGTGAACTGGAGGATGGGACATCTGCAATCCAACAAGCAAAAGAAAATACAGGGAAAAGAATGGAAAAATATGAGCAGGGACTTAGGGAATTGAATGACAACGTGAAGCTCACAAAAATATGTGTTGTGGGTGTCCCAGAAGGAGAAGAAAAGGGAAAAGGAGAAAAACTAATGAAGGAAATTATCACTGAAAATTTCCCAACTCTTATGAAAGACTCAAAATTACAGATCCAAGAAGTGCAGCATACCCCAAACAGAATAGATCCAAATAGACGGTACTCCAAGACACTTACTAATCAGAATGTCAGCTGTCAAAGAGAAAGAGAGAATCTTGAAAACACCAAGAGAAAAGGAATCCATCACATGCAAGGAAAACCCAATAAGACTGTGTGTAGATTTCTCAGCAGAAACCATGGAGGCGAGAAGACAGTGGGATGATATATATATTTTTTTTAAACTTTTTATTAATTAAAAAACTTAACAAAAGAACATTAATATATCATTCCATTCTACATATACAATCAGTAATTCTTAATATTATCATATAGTTGCATATTCATCATTTTTTAGAACATTTGCATCGATTTAGAGAAAGAAATAAAGAGACATCAGAAAAAGAAATAAAACAATAATAGAGAA
>PVIY010040585.1:0-22260 GCA_004026745.1 Myrmecophaga tridactyla
CAGCCTTCCTTCAGAGAAGGTATCGTCCTATTGATGCCTTAACTTGGGGACATTTTCATAGCCTTAGAACTGTACACTTCTAAGTTAATAAATCCCCATTGTAAAGGCCAACCCATTTCTGGTATATTGCATTCTAGTAGCTTTAGAAAACCAAAACACCAAGCAAATAAGTTTATGAACTAACAAATATTTTCCAAAGAAAAATCCTGAAATGACGGTTTACCTAACGTTTCCACCATCTGTAGAAATGAAGGACTAGAGAGTAAAGTCCACTTATACAAAAGTTCCATTTTGCACACCTGAGATATTATACTCCTCTTTAAGGGAGAAGGAGGTTTCTCTTCTCTCTCGTCCTGGAGTCACACTTCCTGCTGTAACATTCCCCCTTTAATCCAGGGTTTGAGAAATAAAAGAAGGTCATGAAAGGTCCAACCAACCAAGCCAGACCTAGAAGCCAACGATGAGGGTTGGGAACTTGTAACTTTAGGCAGACCTCAATTACCATCTGCAGTATGCAGAATAAAGGCCCTTGAAAGTTCTTTACAGGACTGATCCCCCACCCCCAGGTAAAGGCAGAGAAACCTGCCTCTGGGCTTGGGACGAGGAGTGGACAGCTGTGTCATTTATGCTGTGGCTGTGCTGGGTGTGGGGGCAGCTGACAGGCGGACTGCACCCATCGCCACAACAGCCTCTTGAATACCTTCATGTGGACACCTCTCCTGGTCTCCTGGCTTCTCTGTGCTCTTTCTGTGGCTTTGCAGAGGTTTCCTCTGCTCTAACTGGGCAACAGACGTTCCTCCGTCTTTTTCCTGTCATCCAGAAAAAAATTCTAAAGTTATGCACTGATTTCCTAGGAAGGAGGAATGGGGATAAGGAGGAGAAAGAGGTAGGAAACATCCTTTTCAGAATTCAGTTTTATACTACTTAATCATTTCTTAAATGCACAGGCCCTTATGCTCTTAAAATTTTAAAATGAATAATGAAGAAACCCAGTTTGTTAGCACAGATTATCTAATTTCAAAACCAATCCTTTTATTTTATTTCACTGTTTAATTTTATTACAAACACCGATATGCTTATAATATCTGCCAAACTTTCTTTGAATTTAATAAGATACCTGTCTCCAAGTAAACGTGATTGCAAATTAAAAAAAAAAAGGTGTATTGTTGCAAAACAAATGATCACAAATTTATAGGCTTAAAACCACGCAAACTTATTAGCTCACAGTTCCATTTAGCAGAAGTCTGAGCACAGAATGGCTGGGTTTTCGGCCCGGGGTCTTTAGAGTTTGAAATCAAGTTATGGGCTGGGCTGCACTTCCCTTGGAGGCTCTGGGGAACAATCCCCTTCCAAGCTTTTTCAGGTTGCTGGCCCAACCCTGGTCCCCACTCCCTTGCTAGGGGTCGGCTGGGGGCTCCTTTCAGTCCCTAGAGGCCACCCACATTCTTTACCTCGTGGTTCCCTCCATGTTCAAAGTCAGCAGTGAACACTTCAAGTCAAACCACTCTCACCAGGAAACAGACATTTCACTAGGCCTCTTAAGGGTGATTCCCTATTTAAAGGACTGACTTGAGATCTTAATTATTCCTGAAAAGCCGCTTCACAGCTATACCTAGATTAGCATTTGATTGCATAACTAAACGGTCTGTTAGAATCTTGGGAGCGATTGGGAAATTCTGCCTACTGCAGCAAGTAAATCAGGATTATACTGCCTTCAGGAGGAACTGATGGTGTTTATTTGAAGTGATGGTTTGAAACTGTATGCACCCCAGAAAAGCATGTTACTAAAGTTAATCCAATTCTGAGGGTGTGAACCCATTAGAAGTAGGGTCTCTTTTGATAATGCTTTTCAGTTTAGGTGTGACCCACCTCATTTAGGATGGGTCTTAATCCTTTTAACAGAGTCCTTCATAGTAGGATGAAATTCAGACCGATAGAGAGAAAGCCACAGAAGCCAGAAGCTGAAAGCAACAAAATCTGGAAGAGGAGGGGTCACTGAAAGTTGGCCTTCGCAAAGAATCACCTGACAATGCCTTGATTTGGACATTTTCATGCACTCAAAGTGTAAGCTAATAAATTCCCATTGTTAAAAGCCAACCCATTTTACGGTATCTGCTTTCAGCAGCCTTGCAAACTAAAACTACCACCATTTTGGATTTTATTTTCATCTAAAATTAAAGGGTTTTTTAGTAATACTTTCTTGATAAGATGGTCTGTGGTTCAAGCACAGTAAGTAAAATGTATGAACAACTTGAAAAGCAAAATGGAAATAATTCTAAGCCAAATTCCAATTATTTCAAAGATTCATCTTCATCATTTCCAAGCAGTCAATGTATGGTAGGCTACTGGCTTTTTGAATCTTTTTAATCAGAAGTTAAACAGTAAATAATAATACTACATGGAGGACTCAGGAAATATGAATCGGTTTAATGATGCTGGAAAATTTATTTCTAGTCAATTGAAAATGAAAATATTTTTCATAATATTAGCTATTTTACCAAATTATTTAGGAAATGTGATTTAAAGAAAGAAATGTGCTTTGGCGAAGAAATAAGGCTAGATTGAAGGTTGAGGTGAGGGAAAGCATTATTAGCACTTAGGAATGATACCCCTTAGCTTTTCTAATCACAGTACAGTGTTTTATGGATTGTACAAGGTAAGGTACCCTTTTCTATACGTTTAGTGGTTGTTCTTGTCCCTCAATTATCAATTAACATAAGAAAGTGCAGGACAAGGAGTTAAGTAACATGAGTTCTCATCCTGCTGTACCTTTAAATACTTGGGTACCTTAGGAAAAGTCATTTATCTCTGGACCTCACTAGCTCCATCTGTAAAATAAAACCAGTTTAGAATTTTATAGTTGCCATGAACCTTTGAGATTATGATCTTTAGAGTTCCACCCAGCTCTAATGTCATATTAACCTAAATACCAACTTTTAAAAGGAAAAATATTCCACCTACATATAGAAATGCTATTCTTTACTGGCTAGAAGAGGGTATTTGGTTTCCTTTTTGAAATAAATTATTTCTCTTATCACTTTTAATTTTAGATAACTTCCTGCTGATGTTTGAGCATTTCAATAAATGAAACTTTTTAATACTCCTCCTTTCCCCATTAGCAATTCAACAGCCCATTAGGCTCTTCTTTTGATTATGTTCTCAAGTTCTTTATTTACATCATTTAAAAAAATTTCATTATCCTGCAAGATTATACATGCTTCCAATGCTTCAAGGCCTAATGTATTAAAATCAATTCAGTTTTCCTGTAATGATAGGGCTGTGTCACCTTGCTTGGCATGCTCTACCAAAAAGGAAGGTAAAATTCACAATGATATTATTCTGAATTTTAATATCATAATTTAATATTTCTAGACTTTTGACACAGTTTAACTGACATTTACTGAGGTTATGAAATATGATTTTGTGCCAGGCCATAAGTTTCCTAGGGGCATCTTTTTATCCTCAGCACACAGCACAGTGTTTAAAACTTAGTAGGTTTTTAAAAAATGTTTTCAAAATAAGTATAAATAATGCACAGGCCCTGCTTTCAAGGAACTTATGATGTAATGGGGAAGATGGAAATATGTCAAATGACAAATGAAAACATTAACTCATGTCATGGGGCTCTGTGGTATCCACCCTGCCCCAAAGATGCCCACACCCTAATCCCCAGAGCCCCCAATGAACGTGCTGTTACATGGTAAAATGGAATTAAGGCTGCTAATTACCAGACTTTAAAGAGTTCAGCCTGGATTATCTGGGGGGACCCAATGTAATCAAATGAGCTCTCAGAGGAAGAAGCAGGAGGCAGAAGGGGCCACAGATGTGACCTGGAAAGAACCAGACCCACCTTTGCTGGTTACAAAACAGAGGAATAGGGGACACTCTGGAATCTGGGAAGAGCAAGGAAACAGATTCTCCCCTAGAGCCTCCAGAAAGAAATGCAGTTAAGTCAACAACTTGATTTTAACCCAATGAACCCATGCCGGACTTTTGCCAACAGAACTGTGATAAATCTGCATTTAAATGGAGTTTGCGGTAACTTGATATGACAGCAATAGAGTAGTAACCCCAGATTGCAGAATTGTTTTCAGCTTGGAAAAGGCTTTACTACAGTGGTATTTCATCAAGACATGAAGGGCTTGGGTACAGTTAAGGAAAACCGTACTTTGTTGGTTAAATCCTTGCTAATCAAAGAGTGGTCTCCTCTGGGCAACACTTGTGTCCAATGGCGTTTTGTTGGAAATGTAGAATCTCAGGCTACACCCAGACCTGAACCAGAATCAGCATTTTAACAGGACCCCAGGGGCTCTGTATTCATAGTAAAGTGAGAGAAGTACTAGACTAAATTTATTTAAAACTAATTCAAAACATGTAAAAATCTTGACACTTTTTGACATTCAGATTTGCTGAAAAAAATTTACACACAAACAAATTCTAGGTTGTTATTTGCTACCAACTGACCAAAGAAACAAACATTTTTACTACTCATAAATAATGAAGTACTTCAAATAAATCCATTCCCCTTCCCCAAATTGCAAAGGATTTCCCTTTGAATGTCAAAATGTTATTGCTTTCAAATAAATATTAGAATTAAACTCATAGAGCCATCTTGTGGGGTATAAAATAATTTCATTCACGTAATACATTTTCTTTAATTACTTTAATATAAAAGACAGCAATGTTCCATATTTTACATAATATTTTGAAAAAAAAAGTTTAAAAACCCTCTAATAAGTATTCAGTGAAAATAACAAATGTACTTCAGGGTAGCAATGACTACAAAATTACTAATACCAAATCACTGATGGCTTTGGCATTAACAATAATATTTGGAGAGTGGATAGAGAAAATATAAAGTAGAATATGGACATTGTAAACTACATTTTATCCAGTCCTCTACCGCCATTTTACTAGAAAACGTGAAATCTGTAAGATATATTCAAGATGGTTGAAATATTCAGCTAAAGTCACACTTCAAAAATGTTAAACAGCCCTTCACTAATTATATTCCATTCATTTATAAAATTAAAATAAGCAATGACCCAATGAGTCTTTCTGTGTAAAAGATTTAACTAAAGAAGAGAACTTTAACGAAGAGTTAGTAACAGTGACTAGAACAAGAAAATTAGCATAATCAAGAGATATAATTATTCAACGCGATTTGGTTAGGTTAGAACAATGCAAATCAGTAAGTCAGTAACACTGTGAAGAAAGGAGGTATAATCAGAGTCCTGTTGTTAATTTCTCATACAGCAATCCTATTTCAATCAACCTATATTGTGAAGCACTGAATCCACGCTAACATTATACATACATCTATAGAAGAACGCCAAACCATTATGGGTACATGTTTTCTCTTCCAAGCACATAATTAAGAAAACATCACAAGGGTGCACTTTGGAAAATTAGGACCGGGGTACACGGTGGCAACGACACAGGCACCTCCATTGTAATTTTCGAAAATAAATAAAAGCACAAACAAAACAGAAGGTAAGCAGCACCTGAAGCCTTGGACGTTTGTGACTAAATGCTGGTACCCGAATGGTTTAGCTGGCTGTTTTACTAAGAGACACAGAGGAGCTGATTTTGTACTTAATATTTTAGTTCTAGTAGAGACA
Source organism: Myrmecophaga tridactyla (assembly GCA_004026745.1). Taxonomy (NCBI): domain Eukaryota; kingdom Metazoa; phylum Chordata; class Mammalia; order Pilosa; family Myrmecophagidae; genus Myrmecophaga; species Myrmecophaga tridactyla. The sequence goes on from PVIY010040585.1 coordinate 5,622, forward strand.
AGAGCCTGTCTGGCTTAGGGTCCTGTCCTTCCTGGTGGTGAGAAACAGAGCGGTCCGTGGAACGTCCTATACTTTGGAAAGCAAACCGGATTCTGGAGCACTCGCCTTGATGAGGTTCTGCACTTCCTTGAATTTCGGGTGGTCTTTGTCAGCCACCAGCTGCAGCAGGACAGCCTCGCTCGTGGTCACGATGATCCCAGTCCGGGCGAGACGCTGCAAGAAGAGACAGACGTAAAGGAGAATCAGAACGCAAAGAAAGAACCCTACTTTATAACAACAAAGGTGCGTGCCGGCACCGTGATTAGCACACCTACGAAAACCACACTCTACCTGCACCACCGATTTCCGTGGTGGTGACGTGGCTCAATACAAGCCACCACACAAACCCATTACGGTAATTCTCAACATCAGCAGAATGGACTAGACACGAGTAAAAGGAAACAGGCTGTTACTGTGGCTTACTTGCGCCAGGGAGAGGACAGCAAGCAAGGCTAAAAGGGAGAGGGAAGAGGGAAAGGAACGGGGTGGGCCAGGACCTCATGAGTGAATATTTCAACAATTCTAATTGCTGCTATGTCCTAAACACTACTTGCAGATGTGAGCATTGCCTCTCACTCATTCACTGACTCAACGAAGGGCCACTGTTTACTTATTTATTAAACTTTTCAATTTCTATTTCTGTTATTCAGATAAAAAGATGCTTTCTTCCACACCAGACTCTCCTAGCAGTTTAAATGAGATCATATTTATGACATCAGTGCTTTTATGCTTGGCACTTAATAGTTACTTTTTTTAATGGGGAAGAGGGTTACGTATAAGGCTCCATTAGCTAGGACATGGCTATAACAGCAATTGTTTACAATATTTCTACTGATTTTTATTTTATTATCCAATTTGATATCATTTTAATTGCATCAAAATTACTGTAGGAATTAAAACAACGATTCTCAATTTTTTTGTCTGCCCCCAAGACAGCATGCACCTCCTTCCCATAAGTAAGAGTTTCTCTGTCTAGAAATGATTAGTGCTAAGAAAGAAAGAAAAAGCCTTGTGTTTAAAAACGTGCCCCCTGTTAATAACTGAACTACCAGGAACTACACCATGATAAATTTTTTAGACTTACTAAACCAGAGTATAAAATTGAAAGCTGTAAAGTTTCACTGATCAATCAAAGAATGTCCTTGCCAAATTCTTCCAATGGAATCATAACAAAGAACTAAAGACAGAACTCTCAAGGGGAGGAGGCAGGGGAAGTAAGAGAAAGGGGTGGAAGGAAAGATGGAAAGAAGGTAAGAAGGGACAGGGGGGAGGAAGAGGTGGGGAGAGAGGGGAAAGAAAAAGAGAAGCGAATTCTACAGCAGAAATTAGACACACATTCTCTGCACTAGCCTTCATCAGGAGCTCTGGGGAAAAGCATGCAAACTGTCATCCCAAGAGGCAGCTACTGTAAGAGCCAGGGAAGACGAGGTGGCTGGAAACAATTCCCTGCCCACTGTTCAATCAACGGACTTTCAATGATTCAGTGTGAATCTGAATCACACACTTTCAATGTCTTCAGAAGTGCTTTATAAACTCTAAAGTGCAAACAAAGGTCAATTCTCAATAATTTTTCTAGTTCCTCTAGTTCCTTAGTGAGACAGGTCTGAGGAAGAAATTTAGTGAACCAAGAAGCCGTCCCAAAATGCCCAGTGCTCTTCCCGGTGCTCTCCTGACCAGAGCCTGGCTCAACAATCCTCAGGGATGCCCGGCCTCGGCACACTGGGGCACTCGCCACTCAGCTCAGAACCTTGTCACAGAAATACGTTTTAGCAAAATAAAACCTACACAATATTAGTTAGTTTCAAGAATGGAATGTGGCCAATACTATTTGGGTTTAAAAATAATATAGCCAAGAACCCACATCAGGGGAAGGCAAGACTCAGGATATGCAGCACTTCTAAGTTCAGGCTTGTTGCTTCCCCAGCCTGAAGGGTCTCTGAGAAACAGCAGAGCACATTCTCCCAGAAATACAAGGCAGATTCCTGCCCACCTCTCTGAGCTATGGGTACCTACAATGCCGGCCCCAAGCCCATTTTCTTTCCAGGCTTAAAAAGGGGCAATTAAAACCCCAGCTGTTCAATGCACACAGATACATGTCTTAATAGATTTTCAAAGTTCTTCCCTTATCCTTGCAAAACCAGTCCAACTAGGCCAGAAAGAAAAAAAAGGCTGGTTACTCTGACATCCAAACCGAAAAATGCAAGAGCACAAAATCCTGACAGCCTCAAGGGGCGACAAAACTCAACCCATCAGATCTCCAAGCAACACTAAAAACTCCCCAGAAGTACAAGGACATCAAGTTCTAGACAGGGTTTTATTCTATTTGATTCTGCACTTACCGTACAATTATCAGTTGAAACAAGCTATGCCTGAACACGGCAGGTACTCAAAACACATCCGTTGAATAAAGCACAAACCACTAACCCTGGCACAGATTTCAATAATGGTAGCTATAAATCCTATCAATTTAGTAATCTTAACAGGCAAAATGGCTAGTCTCGGGAATTATCTTATGTAGAGTTGTGTCCCAAGGAATAGAGGAAAGGGAGATGGCCATGTTGCTATTTAACTTTCACAGTCACACAATAAAAGAGAAAATGACATTTCTCCCAGTTATCTAAGGACCAACTATAGCTATCCCTATCAAAGTAAGACTAAGAGTGAAACACTGAAATACGTCAATGTGTCAAGCTTCCCGATCACCATTTTTTGCCTTTTCAACCTTAAAAGTGTAACTCCAGATTCTGGTAAAAATAATAATAAAAATAAATGTAGAGGCTAACATTTGAATGTTTACTGCTTATTTACTTCATCAAGCACTGTACTAAATTATGACTTTTAATCCTCACAAAAGTTCTATAATATATTTGCTATTATTATTTCCATTACACCAATGAATAATCTGATACATAGGTGTTAAATAACATACATTTATGGAATGCCAGAACCTGCATTCAGACCCATCCAATCACCTCACTATCAGGGCTCCTAATCGCTGGTATTACAGGCAATCTCTCAAAGAATTAGGATCGCAGGGTAAATAGCGGACCATGTTTTTATTCAGTGTCCTGGGAGACAGAATGGGCAACCATCAAAATTTCCTGTGATAAAAGTCATAATAAGGACAGGTCTAAGAAACGTATGTAAAGAGACATCCTTGAAATCTCTTTACAAGCAAGGAAGGTTTTTGCTTTGTTTTGTTACTTGTATTGTTTTTAGCTTTTTACTTCCTTGGAAACTCTTCAAGCTCAACTCAGCATCATAATAAAGCTTATCCAAAGGCATAAAGAGCTGCGTGCTGAGGTGGTGAGGACCCAACAATGAAGGCTTAAACTCACAGTACCCGAGGAAATTTGCAAAGGCTAGCAAGGATAAATAAATGGATTGAAGATCTTTGCTGAAACCAGAACAAGCAATATTTTACCCACTACGTACCTACTGGAGAGAAACCAATAGTTCAGATGCACTTGAAAACAGATTAACAAAATAAATACACTATTTCCACCTGTGATCCCCAAAACAGTACTCCCTGCATTAGCAGTGACAGAGAAGGGGTAACGTGCCAGACCCTTGCGACAGCTGCTGCTGCAGCCGCCCACCTCCATCTGCATCAGCCTTCCTCCACTGGCCTTGCTGACCTGTCTTTCCTGACTGGTCGTTACCTTTTCTGAGCTGCTCTACTTTACCTAAAGAGGTGACTCATCAATTCCACAGAAAAAGCCGTTCGTAAGCCAATCTGTCCATCAAACACTGAAGGGTCTCAAAATAAATAATCTGTATTTCCCGTTCTTGATAAAATTAGATCAAAGCGCTCTATTTCATATGGAGTGAATGTGCCAAAGGACTATATGGGAGTCTTGTCTTCAACAGCCTTGGGACAGGGGATGCTTAAGTAAGATTGCTTTTACGTAATGATGACGAAGAACTGTTGAGTCCCGAACTCTAGAATATCCTGACTCGCTACTGCCAGAGAGCCACAAAACACTGTGAGCGGTGTCCACAGCAAGCAACACAGCTCCCATCCCCAGAAATTCACATCTGAGAAAACTAATTTAAGGTTGAACCAAGTTTAGGCCCAATATGTCCTAGTTTTTGGCTAGAACTTGGCTGAGTTGGGCTGTTTTTAATTTGCAAATCCTGAAACAGCTAGGACTAAACCGCTCTGAATATTTTAATTTGCTATAAAACTATAGAGAAGTAACAAAAAAGGACAAGAAAATGAGCTTTTGGCTTTACTACAAATCTAAGGAATATAAAAGATATGAAACAGGATATGGTGGTGAAATCTTAAAGGTCAATCAACGCACAGTTGAGTCTCTGGAAATCAGCGAGTCTGACACTGACAGACCACGCGCAAATTAAGAGATAAACTTCTATTACTCTTAAGTATTCAAAAAATCTTCAAATTTATTGGAAAATTTTGACATGACATATTTTAATACAATTACCTCAAGAGCAAACATCCTGTCCATCATGCTTCTCGACGAAGTGGCATCAGCAACAATATGTACCTCGATGCCTCGGCCAACCAGCTCCAGCGCAGTCTGTTGGATGCACACGTGAGTCTAGTAGGAAAGCAAAGAATCCCATGAACTAATGTGCTAAAGTAAAAGCACTTCACAGATGTGCCATAACACGCTAAAGCAGAAAGAGCGTCACGAGCCTAAAGGCCTTGTTTTAGAGCAAGTTTTGCATCTAATTAACAAGACAATCTTGAACAAAACCAGCACCTCTGGCATTGGTTTACTCCTTCATAAAAGCAGGACTCGGACTACATCAATGTTTCTCATATTAGGAACTTTGAACACATTCACAGAGCTCTGTGAATTCGTTTTTAAAGGTTTTCACCTGCATCATCTGGATGACCTTCACAGAGAGGACAGCTACCAACCAGTCTGGGGACCGCTTGCAGCCGTGTTTATGTCTGCATTCATGCCAAGTGCCTAGCACAAACAGTAATTTTGCAGTACTGTATACTGGGCAAGCAGTGGAAAACTGAGTCATTCCAAGGCACCCGTGAGTAGAGATAGGCCAAACTAAAAATAACTTGTGACATATGCAAAAAACACCCTGTTACATCATCAGCAAATGTATTATACAGATTCCATCTTTGAAAGTGCTAACGTATAACAATTCATGAGCAGAGAATATGGAGTAAAAACAAGCTCCAACCATAACCAGATTATACAACCAATAATGCCATACTACCAAACTTCACATGACAAGAGGGCTCTGGAGAACTATCAACTGATACCTCATTAAAAATAGCATTGGAAGACTGCTCAAATATAATACTGATTATACATGAGTTCTAATTATGATGAACAAGCAAAAAAAAGTTTAAAAGCAACAGTATTTGGTATAACATGTTTAAATAAACCGGATTCCTCAGTAATTATGAAGTTAGAATACAAAAATACCTACTGTATGTAATAAATCTGTGACTACATCTTTCTATTATTAAAACCTACTTCTACAAAATCTACCAAAAAACAGGACATTAAATTAATGTTATTTTATTTACTTATTTATTTTTGGGGCATGGGCAGGCTCCGGGAATCAAACCCAGGTCTCCAACATGGCAGGTGAGAATTCTGCCACTGGGCCACCGTTGCACCACCCATTAATGTTATTTTGATTACACGGTTTTTATAGTTTTGTTAATAATTGTCTAAAAGCTATGATGAAATACCAAGATTCTGTTTGTAAATGTTCAAAAAATCAACACAAAGTCAATTTAAATCAACATTAGGAATCCAAAAGGATGTTTTTTAAAAAAAGGTCTGTACATGATTCAAGTTTAAAGAGCAATTAACTACATGATTACTCAAGTTTTCTAGCACAGAATTATAGAACAAAACAAAATCCCACAAAACAGAAATAAAAGTAACATCTATGGTGAAAATATATTCCGAAAGTAGTGGTTAAAAATTCCAGAGCCCCCAGTCTTGGGGTTTGTTCATATGAAACTTAACCCCAAAAAGGATAGGTCAAGTCTACTTAAAATTTAGGCCTAAGAGTCACCCCCAAGAGAGCCTCTTTTGTTGCTCAGATGTGGCCTCTCTCTCCAGTCAACACAACGAGCAGTCTCACCACCCTACCCCTCTCTACATGGGATATGATTCCCAGGGGTGTGGACCTTCCTGGCAACGTGGGACAGAGATCTTGGAATGAACGGAGACTCAGCATCAAGGGATTGAGAAAACCTTCTCGACCAAAAGGGGGAAGAGGGAAATGAGACTAAGTGTCAATGGCTGAGAGATTCCAAACAGAGTCGAGAGGTTATCCTGGAGGTTATTCTTATGCATCAAGTAGATATCATCTTGTTATTCAAGATGTAATGGAGAGGCTGGAGGGAACTGCCTGAAAATGTAGAGCTGTGTTCCAGTAGCCATGTTTCTTGAGGATGATTGAATAATGATAAAGCTGTCACAATGTGACTGTGTGATTGTGGAAACCTTGTGTCTGATGCTCCTTTTATCTACCTTGTCAACAAAGGAGTAGAACATATGGAATAAAAATAAATAATAAGGGGAACAAATGCTAAAATAAATTCAGTTTGAAATGCTAGTGATTAATGAAAGCAAGGGGTAAGGGGTATGGTAGGTATAATCTTTTTTTTTTTTCCTTTCCTGTGTTCATTTCTTTTTCTATTGTCTTTTTATTTTTCTGAATTAATCCAAATGTTCTAAGAAATGATGAATATGCAACTAAGTGATGATATTGTGATTACTGATTATGTATGTTGTATTATTTTGCTCATTTTTTAATTAATAAAAAAAAACAGGCCCTTCGATTAGCCAAAAACACCAAAAAAAAGAAGAAAGAAAGAAATAAGAGGACTTACAATCCCTGAGTTAATTATAAAGCCACAGTGGTCAAAGCAGCATGGTATTGGCACAAAGATAAACATACTGATCAATGGAACAGAGCTAAAGAGTTAGGAAAAAGACCCTCCGATCTATGGTCAATTGATTTTTGACAAGGCCCCCAAATCCACTGATCTGGGACAGAACAGTCTCTTCAATAAATGGGGCTGGGAGAACTTGAAATCCATATCCAGAAAGGATGAAAGAGGATCCCTACATCACACCCTATACAAAAATTAACTCAAAGCGGATCAAAGAGCGAAATGTAAGAGCCAGTACCACAAAACCCCCAGAAGAAAATATAGGGAAATATCTTCAAGACCTAGTGATAGGAGGTAGCATCTTAGACCTTACACCCAAAGCACAAAATATAAATGGTAACTTCTCAAGACTGGACACTGTGTTTCAAAGGACTCTGTCAAAAAGGTGATAAGGCAGCCAACTCAGTGGGACAGAATATTTGGAAACCACATATCTGATAAAGGATTGATATCCAGTATATATAAAGAAATCCTACAACTTAACACCAAAAGGGCAAACAACCCAATCATAAAATAGACTAAAGATCTGAGCAGATTTTTCCAAAGAAGAAATAGAAATGGCTAAAAAACACATACAAAGATGTTCATCTTCATTAGCTACCAGAGAAATGCAAATCAAAACCATGAGATATCACCTCACACTTGTAAGAATGGCTGCTATTAAACAAACAGAAAACTACAAAAGTTGAAGATGATGTGCAGAAACTGGAACACTTATTTACTGCTGGTGGGAAAGCCGCTGTGGAAAATAGTTTGGCAAGTCCACAGAAAACTAAATATCTAATTACCCTATGACCGGACAATTCTGCTACTTGGTATAAACCTAGAAGAGCTGAAAGCAGTGAGGAAGAGACATTTGCACACTGACGGTCACAGCAGCATTATTCATAATCGCCAAAAGTTGGAAACAATCCACGGGTCTACCAAAGATGAGTGGATTAACAAAATGTTGTCTACACATGCAATGGAATATTATGCAGCAGTAAGAAGGAATGAGGTCCTGGAGCACATGACAAGATGGATGAGCCTTGAGAACATAATGCTGAATGAAATAAACCAGACACAAAAGGACAGTCATTGTATGACTTCACTAATCTGAACCACCAAGAAAACGTAAACTCAGAGTCTTAAAATAGAATACAGGGGACATAGAGATAGACAGAAGCTAGAGAAGGGATAGCAGTTACCTAGCATGTACAGAACTGTTAATAAAGTTAAACTTAAATGTTCAAGAATGGATAGAGGGAACAGTAGTTCATTATTGGGATTATTAGTAATAATACCACACTGAAGAGAAACATGATTAGAGGATTTTTTTAAATCATGCATCTCACCAATTAACACTACACATAAGTGCTTGCATGAACTATTTCAGATGTAAAATAAAATAAAATAAAAAATACAGGCCCAAGAATCAATCAGCCTGGATTCACACACAGCTTTATCTCTTACTAACTGTATGATCTTGGACAAGTCATACAGAATTTCTATGCTTCCACTTTTCTCATCCATAAAATGGGGAGAAAATACTTAGATTGTAGGTCTGTTTTTTGGTTTTAATGAGTTAAGTGCTATACATTGTTTACCTCACAAATAATCAACATTTTATAAATGCCTAAATGGTATTCTATACACATTTCTACATTCTGGAAATATATCAAGTTTTCAATAAATAATATCATGTGTAACACATAACAGGTACTTACTTCTACTCCGAATAATACAACACTCCTGACTCCAGGAATCTCAGCTAATGCTGCTTCTACTTCTGGTAACACCATTGAAAATTTGGTCTTTGGAAGTACCAGCTTTACACCAGTTAAATCAATTTCTTGAACGGTGCTTCCCAGACCTTTAGGGTACTGCTCTGTTACAATAACTGGAATTCCTAAAATCCGGGCTCCTTGTAACTGCAAAAATACCAAACAGGGCAACAATTAGACATACACACACGTGAATGTACATGAATGCATATTGTGCATGAGCAAACAAAAAATATACAGACGTACCAATCTCTGTCCTACACTAATAATATCCCCAAAATACTTGATGGCTGGTCTGAACCTTTCTTGCATATCACAGCAGAAAAACACAGTGCTTGAAGGTGTAAGATTTCCCAGGGTGGTGAGCTGAGGAAAAAGAAAAAAAGAAAGAGTTAGCACCTGTTATACAATGACATTTATTTTCAGCACAGGTCAATAAAGAAAGAAAAATGTTTCAACTACATGACCCAGTAAGTTAATTTCTACAACGTTTATCTGAAAGAAATTACCTGAATTATAAGGGAAAAAAATTACCCACAAGGATGTGTTCACTGAACTGCTTAAGAGTGAAAAAATCAGAAATAAACCAAAGGCCAACAACAAAACAAAAACGGTTTCACAAATTTTAATACACTCATGTGACAAAACATTTTTGGCTAATTAAACAATATGTACATATGTTTTCAAAGAATTTGTAACATCAAAGGAGAATGCATAGTTCAATAATATTTCAATGATGTAAAAGTGAATAAAAAAGTGGAAGCAAATAGATGAAAATCTTAACAGTGGTTTATAAGGTAGTAGGATTGTTGGCAATTTTTTCTTTTTACTTTATATTTTCCAAAAGTTATTAAAAAAAAAATTTTAAGTTATTTAAAAAGCATATATTATTTTTAAAATCAGAAAAAAATTACAATAATAAAAAGCTTGACTTTGAAGATGCAGAGGCTTGTTAAGTACAAAGAGTCAAATTTAAAATAATCTATGGCAGACTATGGAACATAAAAATTAAAGAACAGGGGCCACGGTGGCTCAGCAGGCAAGAATGCTTGCCTGCCATGCCAGAGGACCCGGGTTCAATTCCCGGTGCCTGCCCATGCAAAAAATAAATAAATAAATAAATAAATAAATAAAGTCACTGCTGATAGTACAGGACATTAAAAAAATAATAATAATAACAGGCAGAAACTAATCTAGAATAAATCCAGAACTACTGGCATCATAAAGAGAAAAGAGTAAATTGTTATTCTCAAGCATTACTCTTCAGAGTTCGAAACGACGACGAAATGATGCCAAGTACACATTACCACTTTTAAAAGAACTGCCCTATTCTGTGGGGAGAAAAAGACTTAAGTATGATGAGTGCATTCTTAAAACATATTTGTCACAATCGGGAAAGTCAATGAATTAAGATGAAAATTGGATACTGGATTTCCAAACTTCCTATTAATGTGGTGGTTGGTTTACTCTAAATATTTGGCCCCAATATAAACCCACCAAATAGAAAATCATTGTTAAATACAAGAACGTAAGGTCACTGGATTCTTAAGACTGTGGCACTTTCTTTCAGCAGTCTCAAATTGCAGGAAGCTCTGTAAAGGATGCGTTCTGGTCCCAAATGAATCGATGCCATTACTCTTACTAGTCACCCCTCAACTGCCTTCTCCAATATCCTCTTTTGCTGTGCCTAAAAACACCCACAAATACTAACTGTTCATATTCTTCTGGAGGAGAAAGTCTTGTTGACCAAAAGTGGGAAGACAGAAATGAGATAAAACAAAGTGTCAGTGGCTGAGAGATTGCAAACAGAGTTGAGAAGTTATCCTGGAGTTTATTCTTATGCGCTATATAATTACCCCTTTTTAGTGTATAGTGTGTTGGAGTGGCTGGAGGGAAGTACCTGAAACTGTTGAGCTGGGTTCCATAGCCTTGATTCTTGATTGTATAAAGATAGAAATTGTACAATGTGACTGTGACAACTGGGAACACCTTGTGTCTCATGCTCCTTTTATCCCGGGTATGAACAGATGAGTAAGAAAATATGGATAAAAAATATATAATACGGGGGACAAAGGGTAAAATAAATTGGGTAGATGGAAACACTAGTGGTCAATGAGAGGGGTAAGCGGTATGGGATGTATGAGTTTTTTCTTTTTATTTCTTTTTCTGGAGTGATGCAAATGTTCTAAAAAATATGATCATGGTGATGAATGCATAAACTACTAGGTGATGATACTGTGAGCCACTGATTGCACACCGTGGATGGAATGTATGTGCGTGAAAATTTCTCAAAATATATATATATAAAATATTTGGTGGTGGCTTTGCCACCTGCCTGAACCTGTTCTCTAGATGTTAAGCAAGATGGCGTACGCCCAAGACGCAGCTACATGACTCAACCGAACAACTGAAAGAAATGCTCTCTTTATAATGATAAGACTGTCCTAACAGGCTCGCACTTCGTTTTTTCTATGTCCTGTTCCAAAGGACCCTGACAAGCACGTTTAATGTCCCTCTGGTACTGAGTCTATAGATGCATACGGATTAACCATGGGGAAGCCAACGCCAAGTTCAGGGAAGAATGTAAGAGCCATTTGTAATCATCTCTGGCTGTTTCCTTACCTAATGTTTTAAAGCAAGTATTATGCCTGTTAGTCATTTTCAAAAGCAGTAAGCATGATACCTATATACGAGGATTGCTAGGAAAACCAATTCAGGAATAAAACTCATTTATTCAAGGAGACATATAATTCAGTACCTTTGTATCTCTGGGGTATTATTCTCAGAACCAATCACCATTTATGACTATGTATTTTAAATTCTTACTAAACATTAAAGCTGACAAAAAGACTCAAATATCTATATTTTATCAATCTGAAGCACCTTTTAATTAAAAGCACAACTATAAAAAGGTGTTATCATTTGTAAAAAATACTCTACACCAATACAAGGTGGAGTGTATATAGGAATCCTATATTTTATGCATCATTGTTCTTTAAACCCACAATTTCTCTAATAAAAAGAATTTAAAAACAAATAAAACACAAAGCTTAAAAGCAAAACAATACATGCAAAAAAATTTTTTTTTGATGCACTCGTTCTTCAAAAAAGCTCGTCCATAATATGTTTAGAGCACACTGTTTTAAAGCATTTTGCCGGTAACTGGCCTGTCTGAAATTATAGTAATGCAACTCAGCCAACCTCACTGCTCACAACAGGTGAGAACCAGCCAGCATGCAAAGCCAGGCCCTGCACAGCTGGGGAAGCGTGTCAGAAGCCATGAACTGATATGCTTATGGTTTATACCTGCTTACAGCTCTTAGCACGCAGAGCTTATCTTGGACTCTATTGACTGTTTATGTTCCTAGCAAGTTGGGCTGGCTAAATCCACAGAAGGTTACGGCCAGCAAATCAGAAAGCAAACAGCCAGAGGCAGGCAAACTAACAAGAGCACAAGAAATGACAGCTGACAGAGAAAATATTCAAAATACAATAAATGGTGGACCAAAACTCAACTCTACAGTCTAGGCCTCTAGTGAAGGTTAAGAAGCCATGGACAACTTAAAGATTGGGAGATTATCACCAGTCTAGCACTCTCATTAAGAAAATGTTAAATTATATCACATTTCAGAAGGACTATGATATAAAATAGTCAAAATATGTTTAAGTTGGGATATTTAAAGGAATAAGTCCTTATCTACCCAGAAATCTTGAATGCTGAGAAAAACGTGGTGTCTCCTGGGGTTCCTGCACGTCAGCTGTTAGGTATCCTGCATTTATATACTTTCCGCAAATAAAGAAGGAAACCACAGATAACACAGTGGAAAGCAGAGATGCCTGGTGACAGCCTAGTGAGTTAAAAATTCCCCACCTTAAATACATACTCTCCCCTGCTGCCTAAAAGCCGACCGAGGAGCACGGAAAGGGGGCAGGTGGGGACAAGCAGCTTTGCAGTGGAGAAACTCGGCCAACGCCGCGGCAGCCAGGTTACCGTCAACGACCATGACACATTGACAGCACGTACCCAACAGGATGGAACAACAATGACCTCCACCGCCTTCCTCTCAAAATCCCATAACCCCAGTCTAACGATGAGAAAAACATCAGACAAACCAAAACTGAGGATTCCTCTACCAAAATGACTGGTATGCCTCAAAACTGCCAAGGTCATCAAAATCAAAGAAGGACTCTGACAGGGTCACAGCCCAGACAACCCCAGACTAAGGCAGAGGTACGGAATTCCGGAGTGGATTCTGGAACAGAAAAAGGAAATTAGGGAAAACCGAGTGAAATCCAAGTAAAGTGTGCTTTTTAATTAACAGTGATGTACAACAGTAATAGCAAAGATTCCGCAGATGCGACAAATGTAACAGAAACGTAGGATGCTAACAACGCCAGAAAACAAATAGGGAGTATAAGGGAACCCTCTGTACTATCTTTGCGACTTTGCTGTAAATCTAAAACTATTCTAAATTTTAAAAGTTTATTTAAGTTAAAAAAACAAAATGGCTTCCCAATGGTATGGTGGTTAACACAGAAAAGAGTAACTTATAAACAACTCCATTCCCCAAAACAGAAACGCTTTTTGGATACCAAAAACAAACCAAAAAACTCTAACCATGTCCAACCACTCCCCTCCCTAAAGTTACATGAATTCCAATATGCTCTTGGTAAAATTATATAGTAACAGGATAACAGTGGCTCAGTGGCAGAGTTCTTGCCTGCTAAGCCAGAGACCGGGTTTGGTTCCCAGTACCTGCCCATGTGAAAAAAAAAAAAAATTATATAGTAACACTGTCATTCAGAGGCTTCTTACTTTGATTCCTTAAGTTCTCTTAAAACAAAACTGTGTGGATAACTAAAAATATTGCCAATAGTCAAGCATGTTTCAACTGCAAGATATCAATCCTTCCACAGCAAGTTAAATGTGAATTTGTTCAAATACCATCACAAGTAAAATTGCAATTACAGACCAAAGCATATTTATGAGGCATGAAGAAATTTCATAAATACATGTGTGTGCATATACCATTACATGTCTATATATATATATCGATGTACATTCCCACATATGCATACACACAAAAATAGTATATAAATCAAATACACATTTGTAAATCTAAAAAATAGATCACAGCCAATGGCTTCTTCAATGAGGAATTTAAAAGGCCAAATTCATGTATAAATTTTTTGTCTGCTTTCTTATGAATTACCATAGCTGGGATTTGACCTCAGGTTTCATACTCAAGATTTGTTTTCACCCCAAGTTCCATTATTATCATTATCAGGACAGTACTTATCTCCTCCCTTGCCATTACGTGTGCTCTCTGAATGCTGGAGCTGCAGGGACCCTGCTCCACCTTGCTTGATGCCCCTTGGTCACTCAGGACAGGACATTCGGGATAGCTGGCTGTGCACTGGTAATATTCCACCCCATAAAAGCAATGCATGGTGAGTAATCTGTGTATCTTTAGTGATGATGAAGAGTTTGGAATTGTATATCTGATTTGTTTTCAAACTTCCAGTAGTTCCAAAACAGACGTAATCTGCTGGGAACACAGACTAGAAGGGAATCTGGTATATCAATGCTTTATTCTGAAATGTTTCCAAGAAAATCTGATTAGCACAGCTATAGGAAGCCTCGCTCCAGTACCAGATCACATGAAACCAAGCACTGTGATGTTAAGGATCCCTACAGAGCACAGCTTGGGGGACGTTAGAATCTGAGTCCAAAACTCAATTTCAGTATTTCCTACGAGATGAACTTGGGTAAACCGTTTTACATCTCCAAACTACTGTTTCCTCATCTGTAAAAGAGCAAGGAAAAAAGTATCAACCTCACAGTATTAATTCAAGGAATAAACAAGCTACACAGAAATCTAATAACTGTATTAAGCTATTGTTACCGGACAAAGGCTGTGGATTCTTCTGCCCGAGAGAAAGTTTATTACTACCTGTGATAGCAGTAGAGCACACAGCCTAACAGCCCAAAATCTGTCTCCCCGAATTTAGGGGGTTCAAAGTTTTTAAGGATTTTAGCAAGGGGAGATGAGGTCATTTGGGACAGTTAAGTTTAAAGCAGAAAAGGAAACAAGTGTCATCATCATTTCAATAGGAGAGTAGCAGTTGAAAGGAGGGGAGGCAGAGCTATCATTTCAGTAGTAAAGGTACAAACCAAAAGGAAGAAGGAGTCAATGGCCGACCTCATTAGCATCAGGCCTTTGCTTTACAAGAGAATGACCAGCTCTTACTGTCACAAAGGCACAGGATAAGGGCTTTTTAGTTATTTCAGATATCAAGGCAGCTGGACTACAATTCAGAGATCTCGGGTATTTCCCTGTCTACTCCAGCATTTCAGAAAGCAAAAAGAGGAACTTTTACATAACGATTTACTAATGAAAACCATCCCTTAAATCCTGATTTCTCATTTCCACTATGGTGATATTTGTCGTACGTGAAACATTACACACTCATTACATACGAAAGCTGAACACATATTTAAAAACGTACTCTCTAACGTGGATAAAATACCATCTACTAAGAAGACCCCTTAAGAAATGTTTATAGAGAGAAATACTAATATTGCCTAACTTGCTATGTTAAGTCTGAAGAATTTAAAAATGATTCATAAAGTAGATTTCCAGATGTCACCAAAAGATTTAGCATTACATGATTTGTTCCCGGCAAAAACAAATTTGGGGCTTTTTAATTTAGGCTACAAGCGTATTTATTCCGTTCTTATTTTCCCAACATATACACCTCCTCTCATCTAACCTGGATGTCACCAGCATAGTACAACTCTACCTTACCAGTTAAAGTATGATTCTCTAACTCCCCAAAGGCCAGATGTCTCCATCCACCTCAGAGCTGAGGACGGAGGGATCTCTTAAGACTGTACCTCAGACTGGGGCAAAAGTGCATGTGGCTAGAGGCCAGGAGCACAGGGACACGTGGGTCCACGTAGGGAAGTAATTAGAATTCCCTTTGGTTAAAGAAATGAAAGAAAAAAATTTCCAAATGCAGATCCTATCTCTCACTCTCAAACACAGCTTTTGTTTTTTGTTTGTTTTTTTTTACAGGTAGCCTCTATTGTTTTCACAAGGGGAGAAAAGCATGTAATGCTTTGGGCAATAATCGTCTGGAATGGTAAATTAAAAGTGGCACGGACACCCATCAAACCCTTAAAGAGGAAACGATACCACAAGGTCAGGAGGGCTCTGTCTCCTCCCAGGCCCCAGGCTCTGCCCCTCCCCTAAGACAGACCCCTGAGGGACCCATCAAGTCGTCCTACCAGGCCCCTGCAGTAAAGGTCCTACAATAAAAAATCACCAACTTCAAACTAGCAGGCCAAAGGAGGAACAGATTCCTTCCTCTTTCTGTCCAATTCCTAATTCCTTCCTTCCCACCAGGGATTGTGGTCTCTCCTAGCTATAAGAGACCCATGTATCTATTAAATTAAATGCATAGATAAACCTCCCAGAAAAAGGAAGGCTGGAGTTGACACTTTCCCCAGGTGACCATCTTAGGAAAAGGTCAAAATAACCCGCCCAGGGAAGCCTCCATCTCCTGTCCACAAGCAGCTGCCAAAGACTTTCCTCCTCCATACAGAAGTAAAATTCCCCCACTGACATCCTTCTCACTGTGTGCATTTCCTTCTCTTCTACTTGGACTCTGCCTTCCCTGTGAAAGGCTGGAAAACACACCAGATATCAAATTTACATTAGTTTTCTGTTAAATGTTTCCATTAGTTACTTAGGAAATCTTTTAAAAATTAAAACTTGTAAGCCATAAAGAATGACTTAAGTTCCCAACAAATATAATTCTCTCATTTACATTCCTTCCCCTGTGCCTCAAAATTCTTCAGACTTCAAGCATTCTTACCAAGCAGCAGACACACAAACCAAGTATGAAACATGAGCTCGGTCTT